>CAUYON010010732.1:0-26214 GCA_963573935.1 Arctocebus calabarensis | reverse complement strand
ATGAGGTTTCAATTATTAATATTTATGCACCGAACCAGAATGCACCTCAATTTATAAGGGAAACAACCTTTTTCTTCTTTGGGCGAAAAACCATCTACTTTTCTTTGAAGGTGGTCATGGAAAATAGGCTGGAAAGATATTAGAAAGGGGTCTCTGCTGGGGAAGGAGTGAGCATGATGGGAATCAGGGTCAGAGAAAACATTCCCAAAGAGGGGCTGTGGGTGGTCCTGTCACAATGGCACCATGAAGGAAGATGTGTGGTCACCTAAGCTCTTTGATCCTTGAGTCAAAACAAATAGTAGAACAGATGCTACTAAGGCTGGGAAGGGTAGGAGGAAGGGCGGGATAGGAGAGATTTGTTCAAGGATATGAAATCACAACCAGACAGGAGGAGGAAGCTCTGTGTTCTCTCCTACTGTAGGTGACTGCAGTGAACCGCAACTTATCATGTAGTTTCAAATAGCTAGAAGGAGCATAATCAGTGTTCCCAATGCCAACAAAGTAATAAAAGTTTGAGATGATGGATATGCTAATTGCCCTGATCTGGTCACTATACATTGCATGTACAGAAACATCACTATGTCCCCCATGAATGCAGACAATTACCATTTGTCATTTAAATTAAAAAATACATTTGCAAGTTAGGAAAAAAAGAAAAAAATCCTTTTGTAGAGACATCCAAAATAAATGAGCTAAGCGAATCTTGTTAAATTAAAAAAAGAGATAAATGAATGAACCAACACCCCCCAGGCTGTATGATTCTCACCTGCTCTACTCACTGGGGTCTTGGATGCAGCACTCTTATTGAAAATGGTAAAAGGTTTGAATTAAAACCCTCAGAGTCATCTATGTTAAAAGGAGATTGAATTCCTGGACTGTTGCGATCCTAACCGTGATTACTGTCTTACGCCTGCCCCATGTCTGGCATCCCGTGAACACTGGGCAGTAGTGGGAATGTCATGAGGAGGGCGGGAGTTTTCGTTTTCAGATTTATGTCTCTAGACTGGATTGATTTCTATATTTTAAGGATGTTACTGCTTTCTTTTGCCTTTTTTTTCATTACTGAATAGATGTCCAAAGCTGAATGAAAGACATCAGTCCTCCCCTCATTAACTTAAGCAATTAATTATTTGGGGCTAGGTTCTCCCCTTGGTTGAAGCCATTAAGGACTGTTAGAGGGCGATAAGGCTGAGGTCTTCCAGGGATATCTCGTATTCTGATATTTCGACAGTTTTGACTTTTTTCCAGGGCAGCAAACAGAAAAAAAATAAAAATAAATACTTGCCTTTAAAATGAGATAGGGCCATACCCAGCTGCCTATAGAAATGGACCAGCCCAGATTGAAGACCCACAGTTGGTGCAAGGAAGGCTTAATAGATACTGCCTGGGGGAGAAGACACATGTTCAAGGCATTCAGTGTGGGCATGTGGCGGAGACAATGCGTTCCCCAAACCCCTATGGCTTTCCCACCCCCACTGGCTTCGTGGGACCCACCCTTCCCCGCCCTTCTGGAGGTTTGGTTGGGACCATGTTCTGAATTCTAGTTCTGGCTGAGGGAGTATGGGAGGGGGATGTGAGGTGGACCCTACACTCTCTGCAGGAGGATCCAGGTTCTCTCTTCTCATTCCGGTGCTGCGTGTGAGGCACCTCATACACTGTGGTTCTTGAACCACCTGGAGCAGAGCTGCCTGGAGTCTGCTGCCTGGTGAAGGCTCCAAGCTTGAAGCTTCTTTGTTTTTGCAAAAAAGGGAGATTCCCAAGTACTAGAGTGTTGTTGAAGGCACAGAAATTCCAAAATGAGACTCTTAAAGTGTGACCAAGAAGATGAGAAGGCATTGAAAGGTCATTGAAAGGTCTATTTAAATCAGACCTGAGTGTTACCCACGTCTTGCCACCAGTCCCTGGGTAGGCGGAAGGCTGAGTAAGGGGATCCCAAGTTCACTTTGGGCTCTGGAACACTCAGGGTACCCTTGGCTATGAATAAAGTAACAACTTTCTCCACTGAATTCCTTGGTACTCACATATTAGAATCTTGCCTTTCGGAAGAGGGGCTATGTTACTGAAAAGACATTTCTGTGCTTGTGTTATAATAGATATCAAATATTAATGCTCTTCTGAGAGACATCAATTTAAGAAAAACAAGCTTTTATTCTACAAATATTTATTGATCTTTTTGCATAGCCCTTCAGGTTAAAATTGTTGTAATCTCTAAGTGGTTTTAGACATTTTGTATTCCCTTGTACACAGCAATCCTGAGTACAGACAGGTGGTTAAATGTGTTACAAGGTATGGAAGGTATGAGGAATACCTCTTTATTTTACTTAGAAATTCATTCCACAAATGTTTATTATACATACATATGTATCTAGTATTGATGCTATGCCTCTGCTGAGGTATTTTATTTATTAATTTTTAATGAAACCATGCATCCATTAGAATTAATTAATTATAGCTAAACATCCAAAAATAATCCTTCACTGTGGTGTGCTGAGAAATGTTTAACAATAGGCTCTCTGAAGGTTACTAGTAATTATACTAACATAAAGGCCATATGGCAAACAATTTACAAATAATCATCAAATATATAATGCCCATTATTTAAAATTTAATTTTCAATAATGGCTGTGCTTAACAATTAGTTAACAGAATTCTGGAAAATTTAACAACTGTTTCTTTGAGCCCATAGATGATAGCTTCAACCTGCTACTTCACCTTCACCTTCATCCTTCAGTGCCAAATCTAAGGAAGAGGTGTCATCCACACTGTGTCCCCTCCTGCTTCACCTTTCATTCTGTGGCACAAACACGCTGAGCTCATTCCAGGGTCAAGGCTTTTGCATTTGCTATTTATTGCCTAGAATATTCCAACCTCACATTCAACTAACGGTAGATCTTTTCCTTCCATGAACTTTTCATTGATACACAGATAATAGATGGTTGTATTTTCAGGATACATGTGATATTTGATACTCTCATGTAATGTGTGAAGATTAAACCAGGGTTATTGGGATATCTATCACCTTAACTATTTATCTCATCTTTATACTAGGAGCATTCCAATTATTCCCTTCTAGCTATTTTGAAATGTATAATAGATTGATATTAACTGTAGTCACCCAATGTATCCATGAATCACTAGGTCTTATTTCTTCTACCTAACTGTATATTCGTACCTATTAATCAACCTCCTTTCATCCTATCACCCTTCTGAGGCTCTGGTAACCAACAATGTAGTTATCTCTTATTTATTTACCTTATACAACCACCCTATTTGTGGTCAATTATTGCCATCTAACAATGTAAGCTCAATATTTCATATTTTCTGATTTTTTATAAGAATCCAGAAATCTGGATTTTTTTTTATGTGAAATCTCACAGTTGAGAAAGCCAGTGCTGCCCCTGAGCAATCCTTCCTCAACCCATATTTAGCCTATGAGTGGACAGTGTTTGACCCCTGTTTATAGTATCTGCAGCTGATCCCACTGACCTGAGAAACACTCGTGGTGTTTGTTGTTTTAGGGGAGGAGGAAAGACCTTGTTGTGAAGAGCTGTAGTAAGTATGATCCAGTCAGAGCTCAAGAAAAAGGAACTTAAGTTATTCATACTCAGCAGAAACAAAAGAAGAGCACTGTGGTGTTGAATGAGGATCCTAACTATGGGGAGTTATCACCAGCCCTGCTATTCTGGGTCTGCAGCAGACATCACTAATTGATCACAGCACACTCTGCCCCAGGGCGGCAGCACAACCCACAGGACTTCCAGTCATGGCACTAGGCACCCAGTCTACACAAGGAGGCTCAGCTCCCAAGGCTGGTGTGAGCCCGACTGAGGTATCACCTTGTCTGGAAGGCCCTCCCTGCCTTTTCTTGGCACAATCACTTACTTATCCACATTGGATCTTGTGCAGAAAAATGTTAGCAAAGCAGACCTGAGACTGCCACATTGGAAAGGCTTCTTGCAAAATTGGCTCTTGACAGCATATGGTACAAACTTACATTTCAGGGATGTTTCTACCCATTGCTCCATAAGAATGGCTCACAGTGCCTCGACAGTTTATACAAACAGTGTGGTTTAAGCTGAACACTTGCTTTCCTTCTGGGAATTTGGAATTTTAGCACACACTAGGCAGAGGATACCGTGGTCAACAGGTCCCACCATACACCCTAGTCCTTGAATCTCTAATGAGCATTCCTGGTACACAGAGTTTCACATGGGTTGTAACAATTCATTGCTGGATCAACTAAGTTCATCCTGTGTGACCCTTGCACCCCCGAGAGAGGACTCTGGCAGCTTTGGACTTTGCCCCATGCACTTTTTCCCTTTACTGAGTTTATTCATTGTATCCTTTCACTGTAGTAAGTCACAACTGTGGGTATGACTGCATCCTTAGTCCTGTAAATTCTCCCAGTGAATCTTCAGACATGGGCTAATGGCCAGCACCCCAACACAGATCCTGGAGCATCGTGTCTACAACTCTAGTGCATTTCACGTCTGTCCTTGTGATTCTTCTCCTTGGTGCACAGTACATGAATGACCCCTGAAAAAATGATTTGTACAGATGTCAACAGGGTGGGCATTGGGAAAAAATACATGCCTCATTTGAGCACAAGAAGCTATATTTTAAGGATGCTCAGAGAAATAGAAGCCTCCTAATTCTTTTCTGCAATGCTGTTTCTTATAATGTGACCAACCTTTCATAGGCTTTCCACCTTCTGCTGCAAATGTCGTCTTTATGAACACCACCACGGTAAAAGGAGCTGATGGAAGCTTCCCACTGCCCAGCATCTATGTGTTTCTCCTGAAAATGGAGCACATGTGCATGAAATTATGTGGCAAGGGAAGCAACTAGGGGCACATTCAGAGGTAGTGTTGCTTTCTAACTCAAATTATGCTGGAAAGAGTGAACCTTCACTCTAGAAGAGAGGCTGTGTGCTAATCACAAGAGTCCAGCTCACCCAGGAGACAGTGAGAACAATGCACAGTGCACCATAAACCACCTGAAAATACACAGAAACCGTGCTGGTGGACATTTTCCTAGGAAGAGGCTTATTAGAGTGCATCAGAATTTCAAAGTGTCAACTTTCCTCTCCTCTAAGCAGAAAGAACTACATGAAAGGTAGCTATGGAAGACATAAGAATTCCTAATTGCCTTCCTATTTTGCTTTCCAGGACCTTGAAGTCTAATATTCCAAATTTACATATTGTCATTCTCATGGAAACATATGGTATTACTCAACTGAAAGGAGAATAGCATAATCACATAGTGTGGGAGTTGGTTGTCCACAGGGTTCAAAGTCTCAGATCCACCTCTTATTATATAGGATTGCCACTTACATTCTCTGATCCTCAGTATTCTCATTTATAAAATTCACTTAAAATCACACGCCACATGGATTGGTTGTGAGTGAAGTGAGCTAACCCATGTCTTAGCACTGTTTATGGCAATAGTCAAAACTTAATGCTTGGAAAATGTGACCAACTTTGGTTGATACAGGTTCGGCTACGGGAAAATGCTCGACAGGTGGACTGTCAAATGGAGAATGTTCCTTAAATAATGTTTTCAGTGCCCTTACTG
This sequence comes from Arctocebus calabarensis, assembly GCA_963573935.1. NCBI lineage: Eukaryota > Metazoa > Chordata > Mammalia > Primates > Lorisidae > Arctocebus > Arctocebus calabarensis. Next base: position 20,640 of record CAUYON010010732.1, on the reverse strand, counting down.
TGGAAGGGCAGCAAAGGAGACAGGATTGAACAGGGGACAATGCAGATTACAGCCAGGTCCAACGTTAGCCTCAGCTGATTCCACAGTAAGCCCTGGAGTGGCCTAACCCAGCAGGGCCACCCCTGTGAGGCTGCGTTGCTGATGCCTTTACACTCCTGCATCATCTGATACCTGGGAGAGGACTTCCCCATGGGGACGTGGCCTTAGGAGAGGTGTCTGTCTACATCTGAGGCTGTTCTTGTGGGGGCTGGCAGTTGAGGACTCTGCTGACAGCATTCCCAGCATCTGGGGCAAAAGCTTTGTTTTTGGAAGGAGACTGTGACAGCACATGGAAATTTAAAGCACATCAAGTATGATGGCGATGATGAAGATGGTGTTGATCATGAGGACAAGTGGTCCACAACAGAATCAAAGATACCACTTGAGGGGCTGAATGATGGAGTCAGAAGGAAACCACCTTCTTCCCAGCACTTAACCCCCTCGCACTCTGTGCACTTTCTTACACTCACTGGGTGCAGGAGATGTGGCACTGATCTATTTTAAGACATGGTGTTTTCAGCTGAGCTCAGATTGGGACACCGTGGAGATCAGCTTCAGAGTCTGCACACTTTCTTCAAGTGCTACCTTGCTGTGGCCTTTTAATGGACTCAGGGTGATTACAATTGACATTGCAATAGGATTCTGGTTTTAAACACAAGGGGAAAAAAGCCTCCAAAAGGTCTAGTTGAAGTCTATCAACTAGTTTATCTTATCAATGGATTTTGGTCTTCTACAACTATCTCTTATAAGTGACATTGACTTTAATTAAGAGAAAAGCTAGCCAGGCCACAACAGAAACATGGCTTCCCTGGTGCTGAGAGAGGCCCAGATTAGCCTTGCTGAAAATGGGTTAAAGAGTGTTCTTTCACAACCCTATCTACCCGTTCCTGTCAGCTCAGAACTTTGAGATGTGACCTTATTTGGAAATAGGGTCCCTGAAGATGTCCTTAGTTAAGATGAGGTCGTACTGGGTTAAGGTGGGCCCTACATCCAGTGACTAGAGTCCTGATCAACCGACACAGAGGCACAGAGGTACAGGGAGAAGGTGGCTACATGAACACAAAGGCATAGATTAGAGAGATGCAGATACCAGTCTGGAAAAGCCAAGGATTGTCACCAACAGCAAAAGCTGGAAGAGGAACATGGCCTAGGACAGAGTCTCGTGGCATCAGCCTAGCTCACTGCCAACCTCAAAGTCCTGGGCCCAAGTGATCTTCCTGTTTCAGCCTCCAGAATAGATGGGACTGTAGGCTTGTGCCACCAATCTCAGCAATTTTCTTTCTATTTTTAGTATAGACAGGGTCTTGCTCTTGTTCAGACTGGCCTGGAACTTCTGAGCTCAAGCAATACACCATCTCAGCCTCCCAGAATACTAGGAATATAGGCACCAGCTATTGTTCCCACCTGTTCATGGTATTTTTTCAAAGCAAAATAGTAAATGGCACCCCAGTGGTTATTATAGTAACCCTAGGTGAGTGATGCAATGCAAAAGAAAACAAACAAGCAAACATTATCCCAAGGTCTACAGCCTGTCTACATATTTAGGAAAGTATCCTCATACAAAGCTAAGTGTTGATAAAGGGTATTGCCAAAAGCTAACTGTTGATAAAGGGTATTGCCAATGTCAAAGAACTATTAGACTTTAGACATGGATCAATGCCAGAACAATAGGGGTAAAAAAATAAGTTCGGGTAAGGAATTGAATTTCTTCTGCAATGTAAATCTCTATCTGCGTGATAAAGACCATAGTGGTTTTAAAGCTTTGGAAAAGAAAGGCTATAATATGAAAATAGTGATGTTCATCATAGCTGGCGTTTCCTGAGTGCCATGTGCAAGGTGATTCTTTGGTCATTTACAGAGACTCTTTCCCTCAGATCCCTGAAGGAGGTACAATTATTATCCACATTTTACCAGTGAGGGCATCCATGTGCAGACTTCCCAGTAAGATTCCATAGCTAGTCAGAGTCAAAGGCTGCATTTGAACACCAAGATCCAGCACCACTGTGGTGTCCCGATTGTTATGCAATGAAACCTTCTCTGTGCCTCTGTAAATCTGCACTGGCTTGTCTTGCGTGGTCCTCAGAGATCTGTCTCATAGAATACGGGTGAGGCAACCATGGGATGCTCCTTTGCACACCCGCCAGTGTGTCTCTAACAAGCAGCTCCAAAGATGTCCAGAGTTCAAATAACTTCTAAAAATGATTATGGGGGTGGCACCTGTGGCTCAGTGAGTAGGGCGCCAGCCCCGTATGCCGGAGGTGGCGAGTTCAAACCCAGCTCCAGCCAAAAGCTGCAAATAAATAAATAAATAAATAAATAATAAAATAAAAATGATAATGAAGATGACTCATTTTCCAGGTGACTTTTGTCATTGTGCCCACTTACATTTCTAGGTAAAACTCAGTCTTTTCTATGACAGCCTCATAATGATGTTGCAATTTGGGCAATACAAAGAGAAATATTTCTTTATTGTATGCTACAACTTAAAAAAAATTCAAACTTAAAATTGCTCAGCTCCTTAGTGAAACAAGGTCGACATCACCCTGGATACACACATGGTTGGGTCGCGTTGACCAGGATGAGACAGCAAGTAGGGTGGGTGCTGACAACTCAGACGAGACTGAAACCATGAATAAACTGAGAAGGTTCTGGGCTGCTCTCAGAAAGTGCATAATCTTCACTTTGCAAGAATTAAAGCTAAAAAGTAATCCCTGATTTGTGAACTACTTGGGTAGTTCATACTCTTGAACTTCCCCTTGCCTCCAAGTACGTTGTCTGCATTCCCTGGCGTCAAGCTAAAATGAACTCAAATGGAATAGAGTCTTTCAGAGCTAAAGAGTCTTTCTGACTAAAGCTTTTCCTTGACAATACAGGAGCATTGAGGAAGGCAAAGGAGTGCCAATTACAAGATGCCTCCAACCCAGGAGATGCTGGGGAAAGTGAGAGGAGGAAGTTGTTTGACATGAACTCAACACCTGCATAGAGTGAGGTCTTGACCCTGACAGGGACAGAAGAGGACAGGGAGGGAGGTCCAAGGACTTGGATCCAGACGAGGAAAGGGGAGGTTTTTCAGAGGAAATGAGGCTTAAACTGAGGGTAGAGTTGGGAATGAGGCTAAGAGGAGAGGTAAGAACATTTCTAATAGGAGGCTTCCTATACCTATATAACAAAATCACAAAATAATACACACACACTTACCCAATTAAAATACCACCACGTATTTGTCGCCTTGCAGTTTTACAGGTCAGAAATACATTCATGTTTGACTGGGCTCTCCATTCAGTCTCACAAAGATAATATCAAGGCATCTGCTGGGCTGGTCACTTATCTGGCAGTAGGATTTGTACGATTAAGCAGGTGCTGACTTAACCATCTTTGTGTCTTACACAACCACCAATAGAGTTTAGTTGCTTAAGGTTTGCTGATTAAATATGTGATGGAATTTTATATAGCTGTTTATTTGTTTTCTCACTTTTCCCTGTTTTTTTATTTGTTTTAGATTTACATATACATATATATTTACACACACACATAGATGTATATATTTAACACATTAGAAAGTTAGCAGGATAAAGGAGTAAATGGATGAACTGAATGAATGATTGAGGCTGTCTACCTCTTAGTCATAGGAAATCCACCTTGTTGGTGGAAATTTCCTGATGATTTTGGATTTCATCTGTTAACAAATAAATAGTTGGTCACTTATTGATTTCCTGCAATTGCGGAAATGTCATTTTGTAATATGCTCTTTGCTCCCTGGGTTCTTGGGCTAGTGTTTTTCACAGGTCTTGGCTGGTTGACGCACGTGTTTCCATGACACAATAAAGAGAGGGTGTGAAAAGCAGTACCAGTCCCCTGGCAGACACTGGCCAGTCCAGTGAGTTGAAAGCCCGAGAGCCACCCTGCGCTGAGGCTGATCCCCAGAGGCCTCCTCCAAACTTTGTGGACAAAGTGCAACCCCTGTTTGTGCCTCACCTGGAGCCCCATTCTGCTGTGTCTGTGGGGACAGAGGACTTTTGATTCCACGCATGCCAATAAATTCTTTATGTTAGAACAGGTCCCTGAGTCCCTGCTTTCCAGAAGACAGACCTTCCTGTGATAAGGGGGACAGGCAGGCTTGAGTGTGCCCTTTTTCCAAATCAACACTTCCTTTTCGTGTACAGACACCACATTCTGCTAGAGTGAAATTCTTCTGCTCCATTAAAGACACTCCTAAGGAAAGTCTCCTAAGGTTTTATGAAATTTACCACAGGATAGTTACCAACTGGCCTAGTTTGGCACAGACTTTTGGTAAACAAAAACAACAATGACAACAATAAAGCACTCTGGCAAAGCATTCCCTATTGGCTGAGATCTTGTTCCTCAAACTAATGAACTCAAAATGGAATAAAGAGTCTTTAATCCATTAAACCTCTTAAGAAAGAGATTTTACCCTCTCCAGGTAGCAATTGTTCTATAAGCTTCATGTATTTTCTTTAATTGGCTTGTTCTCTTTGCTTAAATATTTACTCTTGGTTTGGCCTAAGCCATGAAATGATGCACTTGATGTATTAATTATATGTTCCCTTAACATAAAATTAGAATGTAGCTAACCATTAAAATAAAAAAACAAAGCTTACAGACAATGATCCCAAGCTCTTGACAGTCAGAGGCATTTGGTGGTGCAAATACAAGTGTTCACTCTACAATTATTTCAATTTTTTTTGATGTTCACCGTAAAGTGAACAGGAAGAAAAACAGGAACAGGAACAGGAACAGAGCAGGAAGCAAAGCCAATGTGTATTCACGTTCCTTAAAATTGTCTCTCGCCTTCTCAGGGGTATGATCCATTTGATAACTCTCTGACCTTCACACTTTTTGCCTTATCCATGTCCATTTGTGCTGGTGCTCACTTAACGTGCTCTTTAAATCACTGCCCGTTTGCCCTGTGCGTGAGTAAATACCCTGGGTCTGCATTTGCAGGCATGCTGCTGGGTTTTCTGGTCCTAAGGTGTCCATCCATCTGCTGGGAATGAGAAGACGGCCCCACCTCCATCTGGGAGGGGTTGGGGGTGGGGCGTCCAGCATGGGCGTGGCAGCCTCTGCCTGGCCTGGTTCTGAGCATGAACAGGCCTCGGGATGGTTCACTCTCTTGTCTGAGGTCTCCCCAAGTAGGCAGAAAATGTTGAACATGTTTCTTCCAAAGTAAAGATGCCTTGACAAACCCACGGTGATTTTGTAGCAGAATAAAAAGGAGGAGTTTAGCCCAGGGAGGGGCTGGAAATAAGAACAAAGAGCTTTAGCGGGAGAAGATGTGGTAACGGCTTGGAGCCTGTTATTCCCAGCTGTGTGACCTCGTGGGTGTCGTCTACCGCTCGGAGCCTCCGTTTCCCCATTGTCAATGGGAGGCAACACCACCAAAGGTCCCTGGGCTCCTTTTGAAGATAACGACTTCAGTAATGGAGAGGAAGGTAGTTGTCAAAGTTTATGCATGATGGAGGTAGGGGCTTTGAGCCTGACATGAATGCAGCGTGGTTCTTCTTGATGTTCACAGGCCCCCAATTCCTTTCTCCCCCCCCTGGCATCCTCTGCAGCCCCCATCATCCAAACCTAACCCCCCATGGCAGGTGCTAACTGGCTTTCCTCTGATTCGGTCTCTGCTGCCCAGTGGCATTTGATAACATAATTCTAACACTCTAATTTATAAAAATTTTCCCTGCTCCTCATTGCTCCGAGGTAGAATGCAGATTTCTTTAGTTAGAACACCTGGTGCCTTTTCCTTTTGGTGTTTCATGATTCCTGGCTTCCTCCCCTGGACTCTAGGCTGAAGCCAAATGCAACTCTGTGGAGTCCCAGCCAACTCTCTCTGTCGCCTCGGATTTCACAGTTCCTGCCGCTTCTGCATGGGTCACCCTCCATCACCCAGCTCCTCCACACCTGCTTCTTTCCCACTTGCACCCTTATCCTTCAGGAGTCGCCCTTGGGGTCACCTCCTCTGGGAAGAGTTCCTTGAGAAAGGCTGAGACTGTTGTGGGGTCTGACAAAGTCAAGAAAGCCCCCTTGCTCTAGGCCAGATAACCTGATTCTCAAATGAGAATGGGACAAAGATTCAGAACCCCCTGGGACACAATGTGGTCCAAGGTTTCATACTTCCTTCTGTTCCCTTTCAGATGCAGGGCTCTGTCTGTCAGCCCTGCCTGGAGACTGGAGTGTCATCTATGTGTGGCCGTGATGTTTGGGCTGGCATTGCTAGCTCACAACCAGGGACGGAAGACAGGGCAGGCACCTGTACCTTCTCCATTTCTCCTGAGTTTCCACATGTAATTACTGGGCCAATGAGGGAGCCGCAGTCTTTGTCCTTCTATTTATTTTCTAGGCCAGAAGCTTTGGCTATTGCCCCCTATGAAACCCAGCTGTAATTTCGTCTCGTTTCACTATGGCTTAATGGGCCACGTTCTGCCTTATTTTTTTCAGGGTCACCTCTCCATCCATAGAACCTGTGGGCCAATTGCACACCATTCATTTTTTCTCAATCCTGCTATACATCTTACAGGAACAAATGTAGTGACTATGGCATTGTCTATAACAACCGTGCCCTTAAACAGAATGTTAATGAGGAGATAGGGAGGGTAAGCCTTGTCAGAGGATGTCCCGGCTCATTTCTCATGACACATTCCCAGGAGCTCTCATGGTACCGAGTTCAAGTCCTAACACAGTATTTAATGTATTTCATTATAAACATCTGCAGCTTTGTCTTCATGCTTAAGTAGCTTATAAGCTAGAACTTTCCCTGTGAATTTTGACCGTCAATAAATGCGCTCATTGTGCAGAGGAAGAGATGAGCTTGCTTTGTTTGCTTGCAAAATTGAAGAGATACACGTCTGCTTTCTCCTTGAGTGATAAAGTTCACTGCTGGGAACCTCAGAAGTCCTCTTTCATCCAGGGGACACTCAAAATGTCTTGTTCCTTCAAAGCCCAGGGATCAATGCCCTGCCCTCCACAGGGAACACTCTTGTCCATTGCCAAGAGAGTCCTTTGATTCCATTGGAAAGTCCATAATGAAGTAATTAATTTGTTCTCTGTGTTTATTATTTGAATAATAGATTCAGTGCCCATCATCTCTGGGAGACAATGAATCATAAACATTGCCATGTGGGCTGAGTTTGAGAAGGTTGCCCTCAGTCACTCCTGGCTGGATTGGAATTGTGGCAGATACTCAATGGCTGTGCCTTCAAAAAACTACTCAAGACATTTAATAAGACATTTTTTTTTCCTCCGTGTTTCTCTTGGTGGGAGAACATTGTAGCCAATAGCTTTTCCCCCTCAATTACAAGCATTTTCCTAAATATCTTCTTAATGGAGGAAAGATTTCCTTTTATTTGGGAGCAGCAAGGAACAGATGTTCAAAGGGTTTGTGCCAAACAGAGCAAGACCATTCTTTAAAAGTACATGCAGATAACAAAAGCTAACCCCATCCTTCCTTCCTCCCTACTTAACTTTGGATCCTTGTTGAAAGACAAAGAATTTGAACAAAGAGTTTTTTGGAGAAAAGAAAAAGAAAAGGTTTCACCAATACTGAAGCCGTTCCAAACTCTCTTTGAAAATGTCTCAGAGTCTCACATTCCAGCTAGGGCTGCCGAAGGCTGTTCCTAATTACATTGCTGAAATTGGCCTTAGAACAATTTGTTTTCATTATCTTTCTCTCAAGGTGCATTCTGGAAAGTTCTGGGAAATCAGTTTCAAAATTCAGCATAAACTTCTCCTTGGAGGAACTCTGGTGACACATCATTTAACTGAATTTCGTTCTTGACACACTAATGGGAAATTTGAGCATGGGTTTGATGTACTATGGGCTTCCCTTCTGCAGCTAAGTAAAACCAATTCCCGAGAGAACATGGATTTGAAAAATTGTGTCATAGTCTTCATTAGACACCCTTTCATTTAATCTACTCTCTATCCCTAAATAAAACGGAGATGTGACAGTCTTCAACCTTACATCAATCATCACTTGAAAATGGAAGAGTGAGAAAGGACGGCATCTCCTTGGGTCCCTGGGCGAGGAGAGGTTTCTAAGGAAAGTTACTAAGAAAACGAAACTCGAATTTGCCTTTGCAGAGGCAAGTCAGAGCAATCATGCTCCGGTGGGGGCATGTCCAAAAGGAACAGGAGCAGCAGCCCCTGGCAAAATACCTTGATTCTCTGAACTCACTCACAGGACGGGAAGCACAAACCCGGCCTTCACATGCTCCAACACCTCCAGGATGTGGTGTGCATTACAATGACAAGAACCAGCCAAATAAGTATTTTGCAAGTTTATGGAGAATTTAGTTTTTTAAAAAATTTTTATTTATTTATTTATTTTTTGAGACAGAGCCTCAAGCTAGCACCCTGGATAGAGTGCTGTGGCATCACAGCTGACAGCAACCTCCAATTCCTGGGCTCAAGCGATTCTCCTGCCTCTGCCTCCCAAGTATCTGGGACTACAGGCACCCGCCACAACACCTGGCCATTTTTTGGTTGCAACTGTCATTGTTGTTGGTGACCTGGGCTGGATTCAAACCTGCTAGCTCAGGTGTACATGGCTGGCGCCTTAGCCCGTTGAACCACAGGGGCCGAGCCGAGAATTTAGCTTTTTTATTATAAAGGTCATAAAAGGCATATTTTACACATAGATATGTACCGTGAAAATTACCCAACAATCAGGCCTCCGAAGTCCACTCCTCAGGAGGGGCCACTGCTAAGGATTGATAAGGTGGTCTACCAAATTTCTCTTGCCCTGTCCAACGCAGCCTCTTAGTCCTTAAAATATCTTTACATGACAAGTTCACATGTGTGTGCAACCTTCTTAATCAAGGTACAGATGATTTATATCTCCCTAAAACATAGGGAAATGCCTGCTTTCGCCCTGGTCTTGGACTCAGGGAAGTCTTGATCTTCATTTCACTAAGGATTGGTGTTTATTTTTTGTCCTGTAGTTCTGCAGGTGAGAAATGACAGGCCACGTGTTTGTAGCAGACAGCGGGATGCACCACTTAGCCTCCAGCCGTGGGGGCAGGGTCCCTGCCTGCCCAGCTGCTGCTTACCCTGTTTTCCTTTTCTCAGATTTCATCGTTCCTGACCTGCTTATTGCCCAATTCCAGAAGATTTGTTTCCCATAGTTTGTCTAGTTCATTATTTGTTTAGGGTGAAAGGGTAATTCTGGGTGATCTAAATCTATCACCAAGACACGGACTTCTATTTCTTGTGAATTATAAAAACCAGTTAGGTTTATTTTTTGTTTCATCTCCCCATTCTCCCCCTCCTTGTAGCCCCCTCCCCTTGTCTTACCATTATCATTACCAATATCATTACAAGCAGCAGCTAGCATCTTTTTCAGGGGTGAGGCCGAGCATATTACTTGCGTTTTAAAATTTAATTCTCCAGCAGTGATAATATGAGTACGTTTTGGAGACCTGGTGTACAGCATGGTGATTCTAGTCAATAATAATTTACTGGACTTCTGAAATTTTTACTAAGAGAATAGATCTCTATGTTCTCGTCCCACATACACAGGCGTGTGTTAATTAGCTTGATGGTGATAATCATTTTTTTCAGTGTACAGGTATTACATCCTCATGTAAACCTTGAAAATACAAAACTTTTGTTTGTCAGTTGTTGAGGATGTGGGGTCTGAACCCCATTGATCTGGTTCAATTACTCGGCTGAGCTAGAAAGTTCAACTGAGGCACAGTGGTCATTGAAAGCAAAAATGAATGGGAATTGAGAATAAAACTGGAGCATCACAGGCAGCGTGTGTAGAGAGCAACAGTGACCTGCAGAGCTCTCACAGTAACAAAAAGAAATTTTATTTAAGAACAAAGTGTAAAGTTTAGAGCACTTCTAGAGTTGGAAGTGGGTGCCTCTCAGGAAGGAGAAGAAGATGAGAGAGAGAGAGAGAGAGAGGGAGGGAGGGAGAGAGAGAGAGAGAGAGAGAGAAGATTTATAAATACCCTCTTTCTTTCTGTTTGAAATTGGTTGCAACTTTTCCATTGGCCTCTTTGCACCTCCAGAAATTATTGCCCCTTTCTAATGAACCCTGATTATTGTCTCTTTCTATTGGTCATTGATTACCTAGGTTACTTCATACCCACATTCTAATGGGCCCTCCAGACCACCTGGTTCTGCAGGCTGGCCTTTCCTCCCATTCCCCCTAAAGTCCCTTTCTTAGTGTCCTTTATTGAGTTCTACCTCAATAAAGCTGAAAAAAAGGAGAAACATAAAATTTACTTCTCACAGCCACCCTGGAACTAGATATACACAATCTCCCTTCCTCAGCCCTCCCTGTGCCCATTCTCACGCCTCTCTCCATTCTTATCCTTCTGTCCAGCACTTCAAAGACACTAACTTAACTTTCAGTTTCATCAACACCTGGACAATTGGCACCTCTGGCACTTTTCCAACGGTGATCACTCTGTGTATGAATCATTTAGATCTTCCTCATCAGGCTAAACCTGGCTTGCAATTCTGCTTGGCCCTGGTATCCCCCAAGAAATCTTTCATGATCTTCCTGAGCCCCCATCCCGCCCACACCTTGCTAGTTTAAATTAGGCACCTGCTACACTCACACTGTTGTCACGACCCATGCACAACTTTGTCTCATAATTCCAGCTGGTTTTGCCAGAAACTGCTCTTTACTTTCTCTTTCTTTCATTCAAATGTTCATTCCCAAGACCCTTCAGGGAGTCAGTTCATCTTTTTGTCTCTAATACCCAGCATAATGCCAGGCAGAGTGAGAGATGACTACATTCTTGCTGGATGAATGAATGGGTGAATGAATACACAAATGCACTTTTCTCATGATAGTCTTAGCCTCCTGGAAGAAAGAGTAGTCATATTCATTAATGTAGCCTGCTCAAGCAGAATCTGCCACCATCCTTAGAGTTGACTCCTGAAACAATTTTCCGTTTTCCTATTGTACACAATTGGTGCTCCATTAATGTTTCCTTAATTAATTCCCTTGAAAACAGGAACTCCAAATTCTAAATCTCTTTTCATTCTAACATTGGTAAAACAAGAGGAATGGAGCTACAAAAAGTTTTCTGGACCGTACTCAAATCTTAGGATACATCTGTGCAGCTGTGACTGCCCTGAAGAGGTCCATAGCATGAGTGACAACTCCGTCCTTCTTGGGTCACACTGACTGGGCCCTCATTTTACAGACACTCAAACTGTGATATTTGCCTAGTCATGGATTAGGAATCAGGCGCTTCCATTGCTTAGCCACCCTGTGATTCCTCATCACTTACGTCCTAAATTTGCTCTCATCTCATCTGAAGTATTCATGTGTATATAATTTTTATTTTTTGTTTTTATTATCATATTTGTATGTTTATTACTTATTTATTTTGTGCTTTTATTAAATCATAACTGTGTACATCGATGCATTCATGGGGTTCAGTGTACTGATGTGATACACAATGGGAAATGCTTACATGGAACTGATTAGCACATCCTTCACAATTATACTCATTTCTTAATAGTTTGAAATGTGCCTTTGCATCATGCACATTAGGTGAGGTCCCCCCAAATACCCTCCTTCTTCCCCCCTCCTCTTCCTTTTACTTTCTGGACTATAGTTATGTTTTACTATTTGTATGAATGTGTAGGTGATTATATATTGATTTCATAGTAGTATCGAGTACATTGGATACTTTTTTTTTAATCACTCTTGAGATACGTTACTAAGAAGAATATGTTCCAGCTCCATCCAAGTAAACATAAAAGATGTGAAGTCTCCATCTTTTTACGGCTGCATGGTATTCCATGGTGTACATATACCACAATTTGTTAATCTGTTCATGGGTTGATGGGCACTTGGGCTGTTTCCATGTCTTAGCAATTACACACTGGGCTGTAGTAAACATTCTGGTGCAAGTGCCTTTGTTGTAAAATGATTTTTGATCATCTGGGTATATATCTATATTTTGATATCTGTCTACCACTCATTCATTCATTCAATAAATACTTAGTATGACATATGTGATATCTGCAAGAAATATACCCAGATACTAAAAATGCAGAGTCTACTTCTTCACCTACTAAGCTTCTATTTAACATTGCTTCAAGTATTTGTTTATTTGAATGTCTTCATCATTTTCAAAGTAAAAACATACACACATTTCAAAAAGAGAATGTCAAAATGTATACTAAAGCTAGCACAAAATCAGTCTGAATTTTATTGCTGTATCTTGGCTTTTGATTCTTTTCTTTGAGTTGAATGATATATACTTCAAAACTTTTTATGTTATTTTAATTTAATTTTTTTAAGACAGGGTCTCACTCTGCTGCTCAGGCTAGATTGCCATAGTATCCTCATAGCTCATCGCAACCTCAGACTCCTGTGTTTTAGTGATCTTTCTGCCTCAGCCTCCCACATACCAAATTATTTAAATTTTTAAAAGAGCTTGATTTCTAGTGTGTGGAAAAATACAAAATATATAAAATGTCCTTTAGTATACTTGATTTGAATTTTTTTCATATTACAAAGGTTGGATTCTTTTCCAAGTGCACACATTTATTTTTTAATGTGTGTACAATGCTACACACCTTACCTTCTAGGTTGGTTTCATGATTGAATTGTGAGAAAAATCTCCCTTTCATGTTGTATAGGGAAGCACTTTTTTAACCTTGGTTTTGATCAATTGACCTTCATGTTTTGAGATTGGGTTAAGTGTTATATATGGCCTTAAGTGAATAGAAAACGTCTATGATTGTTCTCTCCGGAGCAGAGTGAAAATAAAGTTATCTAAGGTTGCAGAACTTGTTCCTAGAACATCTTCAAGATCAATGCTGTGAGAGTAGCTGCCGGCCATATCTCACGCATTTGAATCAATATGAACCTGAAAATCATTTCAGATTGCACATTCGTGCTTTGCTCATGTTTCAAAGTGAGAAACTTCTTTCACCCACAAGACAATAAAATTTTTTTAGACACTCATCCGATTCTAAGTACAGCCACCCACAATTTGAAACTCTGTTCTCTTAAGATCATACTTTGATTTGAGGGCACCTAAGCTCCTAAATAACAGAGCTTCATGGGTGATGCAACTTTGGGCTTTGACTCACAGAATAAATGCAGGTGAAGCTCAATTTTACTTCCAAAGACATATTGGCATGATGACAGAGCAGGTTTTTATTGCTTCCATTGATTAATAGTGCTATGATGTCACTTTTATTTGAATTCAAGGGAAATCTTTGCCATTATCCTTGATCCCCAGGACAGTTTCTCAGGGTGTCTGATTTGGGTTTCTTTATGTAAAAGTGCATTTTCTATGTCTGTGCAGGAGAATCATCTGGTGGTTTCATATTTGAGAAGGTCTCTGTTGGACCTTTTGCTCCACAAAATAGGGATAGAGACCCAGAAGCTGCGGAAGTTTGGGAATTTCCTTTTAAAGTGGCAGGCGATTCAAGGATGTGGGGAGAGGTGGATGAAGGCAGAGAGAATGGTCTTTACCTCCTGTCAGTCCAAACTTGTGAGCACAAAACCTTACCCAACATACATCTAACCAAGTTTTAACGTTTCCCATTTTGGGCCAAACAAGGCACACATCACTCACATTTCAGATGAATCAGTTTCCTGCTCAGTGACAGGAAGGAAGGTGCTACAGATGGAATAGAAAGACATTAATTGACAGGATTAAAATGAAGCATCGTCTTAATATTTGTGGAAATTAGAGAGCTAGACGTGTCCCTAGGGGATCTAAGGAAGTGAGGAGCATCTAATCATCTAAGGGAAAATATTAGCCTGCAGCTGAGTTGCAGAGATTCCTGGGAAATCTCAGATTCTGTCTCTGTTTCTTTTTTTTTTTCTTCCTCTCTCTCTCTGTTTTTTTTTTTTTTTTTTTTTGAGACAGAGTCTCAAGCTGTCACCCTGGAGAAAGTGTCGTGGCATCACAGCTCACAGCAACCTCAAATTCCCAGGCTCAAGCGAGTCTCCTGCCTCCACCTCCCAAGTAGCTGGGACTACAGGCCCCCACCACAACACCCGGCCATTTTTTGGTTGCAGCCGTCATTGTTGTTTGGCGGGCCCGGGCTGGATTTGAACCTGCCAGCTCAGATGTACGTGGCTGGCACCTTAGCTTGTTGAGCCACAGGCGCTGAGCCTCTCTCTCTCTCTCTTTTTTTTATAAATTGGAAGCAGCCAGTGAGTCTTCTGATAATATGATGTTTGCCACACTCCACTGGTCTGTGCCAAAGTGAATATCATCAAGCCTTCCACGTGAGTCCATGCAGTATTAGCGACCAAGTGGCCTTTTACTGAAACCAGATGAGAATATAGCAATAATCAGGCCTTTCACAACGTAGACTGTGCCCAAACCTTGTCTGACTGATGCCCAGAAATTTCAGACTCTCAATATAGCAGAATAGCATCAGGAATGAAATTCAATTTCGCTTAGGTCTGTGATTCTCCTTGGCCACCTGGGAACATGTTTGCGAGTTAAGATCCATTGTCTGGCGAAGATGTCAAACGTATCTTATATGAACAGACGTAAGTTGAGGTTCCACCAAAAAAATTACCCCAGAGAAATTCTCTCTTATGATGGTTAAAGACAGATGCTTCCGTCCAAAGTGACCTCAGTCATTGCTATTTTTAGAAGCTTCCACCATTCAGCTGACCCTCTCAGGAAAAAAAGACAGAGACTTTCAGTATGGATTTTGTGATCATCCTGGCAAGTTGACCTCTTAATAGCAAGTGTTTGAGGTGAGATAAAATAGAAAAAAGTGGCCTCCTGTAATGAAGATGGGTATCTGTGGCCGGGAACAGTATTTTCAGAAAAAAAATTATACAAAGAACTTTTTCTCAAATTACTGAGAAGTAAAAGGGGCATCTTAAAAACATGGATTAGATGAGCCCAAGGGTGATGAAAAAATATACTGACTTCAAAATTACGTAACTAGAAAGGGAGTTAAATTGGATTACGAAATGTGAGTGAAAGGCATTTGTATGTACATGATTTTAAACAAACGAAGAGGTTAAAAATATGTCACCCTGGCAAATTGACTCTGCTGAGTTAAAGACCCTGGGAAAATAGCAAGTACAAGAAGATTATTCTGACCTCTTTTTTGTCTCTTAGAAGCAGGAAAATACTCATATGAAAGACCTCCTCCCTGTACCGAAAGAAATAAAATCCTTCTTCTCAAAGATGAGAAATTTAGACGAAAATAATTCTGTGCAGACCTTGCTAAAGTGACACTTAGAGCCTTCTCACACAATTTAGTTTTTTTTTTTTTTACAACTTACTATTCTTTGTTCAGTCTAGCACATACATAACTCTCTCTAACTTTTTCTTTGGCTTTTCATTTCTTTCTGAAGCCTCCTATGCCATACGCAACTTGTATTAAACAAATTTGTATGCTTTTTCCTGGCGAGTCTGGCATATGCCAATTTAATTTTCAGGTCTCGTCAAAAGTAAACTCTAGGGGGGAAACCTGCTCCATTACACACACATTAAACTAAATGAAATACATATTTATACAATTTGGCTTTTTATCTCTAAAATTGTACACATTTAAGTTGGCCAAAAAAATCTGACCTTTTTAAATGCTATTCTTTTAAAATGCTATAATTTGACCAACAGGACAGATCAGCTGGTGTTTGGGTGTTGCAGAGTGGCATTGATAATGCCTGCCCGATGCCTTCATCAGCAGATCCCACTCGCACTCCCTGCAGACACTCAGAGCTGAGTCCTTCTCTGGGAATTTCTTTCGCCAAAAGGAACAGATTCTCAGTTCTCTCTCTCTCTCTTTTTTGAGACAGCATCTCTATTGCCTGGGTACAATGCCACGGCATCGTAGCTCACAATCACCCCATACTCGTGGGTTTGTGCGATCCTCTTGTACTATAGGCACTTTGCACTATGCCTGGGTAGTTTTTCTATTTTTAGTAGAAATGGGGTCTCACTCTTGCTCAGGCTGGTCTGGACTTCCTGAGCTTAAGCAATCCACCTGCCTCAGCCTCCCAGAGTGCCAGGGTTACAGGCGTGAGTCACCGCATCCGGCTGGGAACAGTCTCTCCACCTTACCCACCACCCCTGAAGCAGCCTGGTACCTGGGAGAGGGAGGTTCCATAATGACCCAGCCCACTGTTTTGATCCAGAGAACTCTGAATGCCTTTAGCATTCCCTCCCTGGGACTTCTGGGGGCTCCAATGTTGCAGCTTATTCACAAATCATGGAATTCTCTCCCCCCCCCACTCCTCCTCAAATGCTACTCTTAAGGATTCTTCCCTGTGAATCTCCATCTCTAAGACGTAATGAGGGCTTTGTTGAAAAATTGATGTACAACCCCAGGCACAGTGTGCAAGCATTCAGGCGCTACATCAGACAGCAGAAGCAAGGACAGCAAGTCCAAGTCAGGGGCTCTAAGCACAAGACAATGAATGGGCCAAGTACAGCTTACAGATGTGCTTCCTTTGCTTTGCCTGATGATTTAAAAAGGTTTGCAGTCATTGCCACCATGTAATAGCAGAGTCTTCTACATTAAATATAAGATATAGAGATGTTCTTCAGGAATAAAAATTGGAGATGTAGTGCTACAAGGTATGATTCCAACAGCTGCCTTCAGCCGGAGGGGAGGGAGGGTGTGGCCACTGCCCTCTGTGGTGGTGACAGCTCTTCAGTGAGCTGCTGTCCCAGCACTCCTGGCTACCTTCCACCTGGTAGGTCTGTTCGTCTGCTTAACCTGCTGCCCCCGCAGGCATTTGCATTTGTGACTTCCAATCTTATCTACAACTTCTGTTTATGTTAGGATAAAAACACATGTTTTCAAGACCAGTGACTACCAACCCATTCTAGTATTTTTCCCAGCAGAAACTTGACCTTTGAGAGTTTACTTAGTTGGTGATCCAGATGTGTGTGCTCAGAGTGAGAATGACTCCACATCTGGTGGTCTGTGGGATCTATTAAAGTCATTAATTTACTTTCATTTCTTTCTTTTTTTTTAGTTAGACGATGGGTACAGAATTAAGTTAATTTTTCTGTTAATAATACATATCTTAGCCCATGCAGGAACCCTCTTATTTAATTTACTTTTTTGTTTATTTATTTATTTTAATTTACTTTATTCTATTTTATTTTGTTCACTATTCTCATTCACCCCGTAACTCTATTTGTCCTTAATACGGTATATATTGTGTGTATGTTTGTGAATATCCTGTGGTTTTCACTTACACATTAATAATATTTGCCCTCATCTTTTTTCCTAGTATTTTTCAATAAACATTGTTTCCTATAGTTTCTGATGTATATCTATGATATATTTGTCCACATAGGGAATTTTTTTTGATATGTGAATGTATATGAATCTAAATTAATGTTGTAGTTATCTAAAAATCTGTCGTTGTAAAATAATTTTGAATCTGTGGTATGTGAGACTTCATATACAACCTGTGGATGTATATGAATATGAATGTATATGAATCTAAATTAAGGTTGTAGTTATCTAAAAATTGGTCTTCATAAAATATTTTCTGAACCTGTGGTATGTGAGACTTAAGGTGAAGCCTAAGTTCACGACCTCTGGTCCTAAGTGGTCATTTCTTACAACAAATTCAAGGTCACTGAGGATGGCTCAGAATAACAGAAGTATTCTCCCCTTTTCCCATTAGCAAAGGATGATTTTCTATTGGGCAATGTTTTAAAAGATGGCTTTTCTTTTCCCTTTTCTATCATCAGAGGATGAAATTTAATTCCCTTCTTAAATAAACCATCTTTCAAGACCCAATTTAAAACTCAGTTCCTAAGGTATGCATATTCTAGAAGAAAGCTGAAGCATGATGGGCAATGTTCTATCAAATGTCTATTCCAATATTTTCATGTCCTGTGCTGACCTGGACACCTTCCCAGGCCATACCTTCTCTTTCAGAGTGTGAAGACCATGAAGACAGGGCCTGTGTTCTAGCCATCTTCTGATTTCTACAGCCAGCCATAGTCTGGCACTCGCTTTAGGAGCAGATGATCAGAGAAAATTTCTTGGAAAAGCAGATGCCACTTTATTCTGATGAGTGCTTCTGTTCAACAGGCTTCTCCTCCTTAAATCTGCCTGAACTTCCCCACAATGGTGAATTACCCACAGACAGAGACACAGGAAGCTGTGCATGTCAAACACATGATATATCTGCTTGTGGTATATCCCTGATCATTGGTAAAGTCAAGGCTACAACGCATAAATCTATCTGGAATAAATGATGTAGTGTCTTTCATCCCCTGTGCAATGGGATTACCAAGGAAAGACAAAATAAACTCACGAGGACACTCTGAAAATAGCAGCATAACTCAATCCTCCATCCTCAAAAACAGTTTGACTTAAAATCGAAGGAAACTATTTTGTCTGTTGTTAAGAATATAAAAGTAGGACAAGCTATAGGAGATCAATTTTAAATCATCTGAAGCTACAGGAAAGATTTCTCCTGAAGCTTGTTTCAAATGAGGTAATACATGTTTCTGCCCCGGCCTTTTAATAAAGAAATCGTACATTATGCAAACATTAACATTGAAACCAATTATGAGCCACTACAGTTAATTCTTTTAAGAATATAGAATTGAATTATGGCTTTCTTTTTGTGGATGTAATGCCTGTACAAAAAATAAAACAACGAGAATTATGGCTGATGCATTAGCTCACACTGTGGGAGAAAAATCATTTCCTGTTTTTGTCTTCTTGGATGAAAGCACATTATCAAAATGTTTTATGTGCAAAATATTATTATTTCTCTCTTGGCGAATGTGGGGGGTTTAAAAATGAGACACCATGTAATCGCCTCTCACAACACTCGGGGTAATTACACAATCCCCACTTTATGGAAGACAAAAGTTAGGCATCAAAATTCTATTCATCACATGTCGATCTAGAGAACTCATGAAACAACCATGGTTGAGGTTTTCTGTTTAAAAGTATAAATGCCCATGGGCGGTACCCGTAGCTCAGTGGGTAGGGTGCTGGCCACATACACCTGAGTTTGCAGGTTTGAACCGAGCCAGGGCCAGCTAAACAACCATGACAACTGCAACAAAAAATAGCCGGGCCTTGTGGTGGGCACCTGTAGTCCCAGCTACTTGGGAAGCTGAGGCAAGAGAATTGCTTAAACCCAAGAGTTTGAGGTTGCTGTGAGCTGTGACGCCACAGCACTCTATTGAGGGTGACACAGTGAGACTCTGTCTCAAAAAAAAAAAAAAAGATAAAGTATAAATAGTAGTATAGAAAGCATGTAGTGCATTTAAACATCTATATTTTTAAAGAATAATGCTTTTAACTTTGATAAAGTACGGTGTAATATTGTTATGCAATTTACAACATAGATTGAAGGTGTATGTATGTGTTCAATCTGAACGTGTTCACCTGAGGCACTTCATGGATGTGGGGACAAGATCCTTCCTCTATTTAGGGATAAACTTACTGGTGTGCCCTGGACTTTCCTTTTCCTTTGAGGCCCCTGGATTGAAGATACAGACTCAGGTGTGAGCTGATTTTTAGTTCACGCTGACCCTGGGCAAACTCTCATTCCCTCTGGGCTTCAGATTGGATCTGCATAGCAAAGGTGTCAAATGGATAATCCCTTTCCTGTGACTCTGAGAAGGATGTTACAGCTCTTTGTAATAAGGGTGCAGAAGCGCCACACGTTTGGTCCGTCTCAGGAAGTGTTTTAAACAGTTTCAAGTCCATATTTTAACATTCGAAGATGTTCGCATAAACAGCCAGGCTTCCTTTGTCTCTGAGAACATCCAGAGCGCTGGCACAGCAGGCTGCGTGTCTGCGAGGGCCCTAGGGTGGGAGCCAGGCTGCAGCCGCCCCTCTCAGCAGAATGACCCCAGGCTGCCACTTTCCACCCCACCCACTCCTCTCTCATGCTGAGACAGTGGCGCCGCAACATATCATCTGGCCCGTCCTGCTGATTTCTAGTAATGAGGAAAGAACATTGTTCTTCCTGCCTGTCTTTCTCAAGACGGTACCAGAGATCAACTATAGAACTGGTAATTTCCAGAACAGCAGCCCGTGTAGGCATTGGGGTTTGCCACCCTTCCCCAGGAATGTTAAAACATCCCGTCTGCCTGGACTTCCTTTCTACAGACTAGAAATCTCACCGTGCCAGTTCCCTCATTCTGGGCTCAGAAATCTTAGTTTTTGTTTTTCCTTCAGCAGGCTTTCTGTTTCTCATCTAAGTTTGCTGAACAGATTCCATCACAAACATGCATATGAAGGTTGATTTTCTCACAAGGTTGCTGTTTTGGAAAACCCCAAACCCACTATGAATATGCGTCTTAGCATAGCTCAGTGTAGGCGCAGAGACAGCAATCAATTATTGGTGGGTCAGCTTTGGGGGAAGTTATTCTATGCGTTATCTCTTTTAAAAAGGTAATCGTAGTTAAAAAAAAAAGAACATAAATATACTTCCAAATGGTGAAACAGAATTTTATCTCTTTATTAATGTTATTTAACCCAATTATAGCACAAGAATACAAGGAAAAGGGAAAGGGAGGGGTGGGGGTAGGATGGGTGGAGGGAAGCAGAAGAAAAGTAGGCTAACACCAGATTCAAATACTCTTGCTTATCGTGACTAAGGACTTTATCCTTTCAATTTTGGGAAGT
>CAUYON010010730.1:0-22783 GCA_963573935.1 Arctocebus calabarensis | reverse complement strand
CTTCATATGAAAGCTATAAATTAGCTTCATATTAGGGCTGAGTACATTGGATACTTTTTCTTCCATTCTTGAGATACTTTGCTAAGAAGAACATGTTCCAGCTCCATCCATGTAAACACAAAAGAGGTAAAGTCTCCATCTACATGTGTTATTTCTTGATCTATTCAGGCTGAGTTGCCCTAGGGAAGCTTAAGTAGGGTCTTCATACTTGCTTTCTCCCCAGTACTCCCCAAAATAACTGGCACATAGCCTATGCTTAATTAATATTTGTTCAGTGTAATGGAATTGACATATTCACTCTTTTCTCAGATATCTGAATAAAGCATTCTCCTTATTCAGGTATCTGTTCAGGCCTTCCCAGGCCATCCAAACTAACATTTTCCTAACATCACTCTCACTCTCTTTTACCTGGTGCTATTTTTTTTTTTTAATTCATAGTGCTTATCACTTCCTGAAAGATGATTTGTTTGTTCATATGTTTGTATGTTTGGTCAAAGCATACAATCTATCTCCTACTGATGGTAAGCTCCTTGAGGACAATGACATTGTCTTTCTTTTGTTGAATCCCTATGCCTTCAACGGTATCTGGTATCTAAGAGTTTATACAAAATAGTTGTTTAAAGAATGAATGAATGCAGATATAGTCTCCTGGACTTAAAATACAAGTCAGTCGACTTCAGAAAGCTTCACTTAAGCATCTTTGAATTCACAATTTGCATATATGGAAACAAATGATGTGATTATTTTTTCAATTAGATTATTGTATTATAAATTGCCTTTTGACTTTCACAGATGTTAGAAAATTATTTCTTATTTTAATCTCAAAAAGTGATCCTGTAGCTGGTAACTCCACAAGGAATATTTTTGAAAGGAAAAGGATAAATTCTCTGAAACTCTTGAGTCCTAAGAAAGATGATAACTACACTTAACATAGTTGTATTGTCGTTATTAATTAGTGCAATGCAGAAGTGGGAGAATCACATAGCCTTGTCAACGTCATGGGAATCACAACATCCAACACATTAATAGGAACTCAGATCCTATTAAGTGAATTAAAATAATTTAAAATGTTATACATGTGGGCATTCCACAGTATGGCAGCTGCCTTATTTCTTATAGCCAAAGGACTCAAAATGGTCTTGTTATTTGTGCAAGTGTATGTGCTAAAGTACTTGACATACATCTGCTATTAAAAAGTAAACTCTGTGGGTATATATAGGCAGCAGAACGGCACAATGGAAGAGTGCCAGCCCCTTAAAAAAGCTCTGTGCACAATGGAAAATAAAAAAATTTGTTATCATGACTCAGTAGTACAAGATTGCGGAGATGTGGAATTTAGGGCAGTCCAATCTGCAGCTCTATACCTTATGACATTAAGGTTTGAGAGCTAGAAAGAAGCTTCCCATTAGTTACCAAATGTGGGAGGCAGAATAATGGCTCTCCAGAGATGTCAGTCCTAATATAATCCTCAGAACCTGTAGTATGTTAGGTTACATGGCAAAGGGGAAGTAATGGTTCAGAAAAAAATTAATGTTGCTAATCAGCCAACCTCGAAATGAGGAGATTTTCCTGGATTATCTTTGCGGGCCCAGTGTAATCACAGGGTCCTTAAAAGTGAAAGAAAGAGGCAGAAGACGGTGTCAGAGTGTAGCGATGTGAGAAAAACTCACCATCTGTTACTAGTTCTGACATTGGAAGAGGGTCATGGGCCCAAAGAATGAGGGAAGCCTCTAAGACCTCTAAGGCAGTTCTGCTGACACCTTATTTGTAGGCCAGTGAGACTCACTTCTGATTTTGGACTTCCAGAACTGTAAGATAATATAGGTTTTTTTCTTGTTTTAATCCATTACGTGTCTGATGATTTATTGCAGCAGCAATAGGAAATGAATATGCCAAGTCTCATTCATACCCCCAATGAGGCCCTTCACACCCTTATCCCACCAAACCCACCCAACTCAGCTCTTCTGACTCTCCAACAGTGTCTCCTGGTGTAATGAGGTCATTCCCACCTCCTTCTATATACATTATGCTCATCCCCACCCGCTAGTTCTTCTCACTTCTGGAGGTTTCTCTGACTAGGAAATAATTTCTTCCTTCTGCTGGACTAAATCTGTGTGGACATGGTTTCATTTTCCCATAAATTGCTAGGTTAACCTTGATCACCCTGACTCTTCAGATGATCAGATATTAAAAGATTTCAATAAAAAAGTATTGAGGCTCAGCGCCTGTGGCTCAATGGGCTAAGGCACCAGCCACGTACACCTGAGCTCATGGGTTCGAATCCAACCCGGACCCCGCCAAACAACAATGGTGGCTGCAACCTAAAAAAGTGGCTGGGCATTGTGGCAGGCACCTGTAGTCCCAGCTGCTTGGGAGGCAGAGGCAGGAGACTCTCTTGAGCCCAGGAATTGGAGGTTGCTGTGAGCTGTGATGCCAGGCACTCTACTCAGGGTGATAGCTTGAGGCTCTGTCTCAAAACAAAACAAAAAAAGTGTTGAATTTTTGCCATGAGCTAGTGCTGATGTCACGAAGATGAAGAAGATTAAAAGGACGCACTCATAGACTAGCTGAGAAGATGCACACAGAAGCAGTTGCAAAATAGTAAGCCATCTACTGTAACAGAACTGTTTAGGGTACTGATGATAACAGATGTCTGAATGCCTTATGGGAGTGAAGGTCCCAGATTGAGTTTAGGTAAAACTTCTGAGATGAGGGGTGCTTGGGATGAGTCGTGAATGGTGAGGAGTTGGCAAGATAGCACCAGGATGAGAAAGGCTATTTCAGGCAGAGAAAACAGCTAGTTCAAGGGAGAGACGTGTAAGATTTATTTTATGCAAGGACCTACAAGTTATTTGGCAGGGCAATAGAGGACTAAGGGAAGGGTGATAAGAAATTAGGCTAGACAGACAGAAGTTAACATCAATTGGTTTTATAGATTATGCTAAGTGGTCTGTAGGTGCTGGAAAGCCACTGAAGGATTTAAGTGGTCAAATGATTTGCATTTTAGGAAGGTTCCTCTGGCTGCCACAGGGAGAATGGATGGGAAAGCGTTGAGGCTAAAAGCAGAGAGGGAACAGCTGGGAGGCTGTGCTCTGGAAGGGAAATCATTAAATGAACCTGAACTAAGGAGAGGGGAGAATTGGCCTGAAAAGTATTTTGGAAGGAGAATCAACAGTAAGGAGGCCATGGAGGCTGTGAAGCAGGCGATGGGTAAGTAATGGTACCACTTTTTGAGATAGAAAAGTTGATTTTATCAGGCAAATAAGGTGTTTAGTTTAATGTCAAATTTGAGCTACTCATAGAATATAAAGATGGATGTGCCCAGCAGGCAGCTGATACCAACTTCAAGAAAAGGATTTAGGCTGGGCACAATTTTGGAATCTTAGTATAGAGGTGACTGGGCAAAAGAGAAGAAGGGAGAACTATGTATATATGTAGGATGAGAATAGATGGTTCAGGAAGTTTTAGGAGACCCAGGAGACAGTGGTGTCCCAGTATCTTAGTTTGGGCTGTTATAACAGAAATACCATAGACTGGTGGCTTAAACAACAGAATTTATTTCTCACAGTTTGGGAGCTGGGGAAGTCCAAGACCAAAGTGCTGGCAGATGCAATGTCTGGTGAGGGCCCCCTTCCTGGTTTGCTGTTGGCAGTCTTCTTGCTGTATCCTCATATGACAGAGAAAGAGAAGGCAGCTCTTTTGTGTCTTTTTATAAAGGCACTAATCCCATTCATGAGGTATTCATGAGGGCTTTACCTTCACAACCAAATCAACTTCCACTTCTTCTTCTTTTTTTTTTGCAGTTTTTGGCCAGGGTCAGGTTTGAACCCACCACCTGTGGCATATGGGGCCAGTGCCCTACTCCTTTGAGCCACAGGCGCCGCCCTTCCTACTTCTTAATACCATCGCCCTGGGGGGTAGGATTTCAACACACACATTTGGGAGGAATGCAAACGTCCGTTCATGGCACCCAGGAACACAAGGTGGGTCCTGTTACAAAGAGGATTCAACAGCATGCAAAGCCATTGAGAGGTCGGTAGAATGGCAAGCACTTTTGTTATATTTGGGTGACTTTGTTATGAGAGTTTACACTGAGTTCATGAGAATGAGTGAGGTTGGGAGGGAATGACAGGGGAGGAAGTGGGAATAAGCAGGGTGACTGGCACGTCTAAGAAGGTGGGCTGTCCAAGTCTAAGTCAAGAATAGCAGGAAATTTATGAGAAATTTGAACAATCTCTGAGAGGTGCTGTGTGGGAAGAGCCTCTGAGAAAGAGATATTAGAGATGTAGGAGAGCAAGAAGAAAGAGAGAGAGAGATAGTAGGGAAGTGGGGAGGGATTGTTACCAAAAACCGAAGAGAGAGATCATCTCATACTGGTAGAGAATCTGACTTCTGATCAGAGGATCCCTTTTAACTGAGATATGATGCAGGTTAGTTGATAGGCTGTGGAGTGGGAATTGGGTATAACAAGTTGAAAGAATTCACAATCAGCAGACACCATATAGGAATTTATGGTTATAGTTCAAGGGGGATGTATTTAGAGGAAGAGTCTTGGCAGTGAAGACAAGCTCTAGGATCTGGCCAAGAAGCTGGGTTGGGAAGGTGTGTGTAGTCCAGAAAATAATCAAGGAAGCTTGCATTTTAGGTGTGGGTGGATATTTGATATGGGTGCTTATGTTGCCCAAGTTGATGGCAAGACTAGGGTGGAGAGGTAATTGGTGAGTTATGTGCTGAAGCTCCCAGTAACTGCCTTCAGGTGGAGATTTTGGGTCACTTCTGTAACCACTCAAGTTTATTCCCTAAAGAATCCCTGACCCTCATGGTGTAACAAAGCTCACTTGCTGGTATAGTGCTTTCTCTGACAATAGGGAGGCAGCTGGGAGAAGGAATGGATTCATAGTGTGTGTGATTCCAAAACTGGAATATGCAATTCAAACTCTGAACTTGTAGTTTTCCAAGGAGAAAAACAAAACAAAACAACAATACTACTTGTTGGCTGTTGCACTAAAAACTCACTTAACCTCAAAGATAATTCTTGCTCATTGGGAGGCAAGAGTTGAATTATCGAAGATTGAGATCTTTGTTCTAATATGACCAAAAGAGACAAAAGTCTTTTACTTAATGAACTCTGTATTAGCTTCCTGTGGTTGCTGTAATAAATCACCACAAACCAATCATCACTGGCTTAAAATAACAAAAATTTATTCTCAAATAACGGTTCTGGATTAGAAAGAAGTCCAAAATCAAGGTGTTCATCAGGGTAGTGTTCCTTCTGAAAGGTCTAGACTAGCGGAAATCCTTCCTTGCTCCTTCCAAGTTTGGTGGCTCTAGTTGTCCTTGATTTGTGGCTGTAACTTCAAACTGTGTCTTTATTTCCACATAGACTTCCCTGTGTTTATGTTTTCTCCCTTAGTATTTCTTTTCTTTCTTTCTTTTTTTTTTTTTTTTTTGAGACAGAGTCTCAGTATGTTACCCTCAGTAGAGTGCGTGACGTCACAGCTCACAGCAACCACAAACTCTTGGGCTTACGCTATTCTCTTGCCTCAGCCTCCCAAATAGCTGGGACTACAGGCACTCACCACAATGCTATTTTTTGGTTGTAGTTGTCATTGTTTGGCAGGCCTGAGCTGGGTTTGAACCCACCAGCTCCGGTGTATGTGTGTGGCTGACGCCCTAGCAGCTGAGCTACAGGCTCCGAGCCTACCTTTCTGTTTCTTACAAGGACGTTTGTCATTGGACTTAAGGCTCACCTGGATAATCCAGGGTGAGCTCATTTCAAGATTCTTTATCACATTTGCAAAGACCCTGTCTACAAATAAGGTCACATTCACAGGTTCTGGGAGGACTTATCTTTTATATGGGACCACCATCCAACTCATTACAAACTCCAAAAGATTAAAAAATCTCTTGCAATGAATCAGATTTCCTCTCTAAATGTATATATACAAATATATATATGTGCACACATCTGTATATACACAAAATATATATTTGGAGAGGTAATCTCTCTCTATATAAATATATAAAATATATTTTAATATATATGTATACTTTACTGCAGAGTGTAAATAGTGTAGTATGCTCAGTGCTCAGTAACGAGGTTTTGGAGTGGTGTGAAAATCATCCAGATTTCATGCTAAGAAAATAGGTGTTGTTTTAAATGACAGTAACTTCATAATATCTAGCTTCCTACAGATTTGAGTTGACGCTTTGCATTTAGGAAACCAAAGGAAACAATTTTGTAAGGCAAAAACATGTAAGTCCTCTGCTTCATTTTTGGCCTAGGCATATGCCATAAAAATTTTAAGATCTTTGTTTTGCCTTTGGATACCATAGTCGGCAAGATCTAACAAAAGTTACAGAATACAGATTGCAACAGGGCCCGTATAACAGATCTGGAGTCTTCTCAGTGCTCTTTAGGGGGCACCAATACAGGTTGGTCTGTGCAGCGGGCCCCAAATCATCATGCACGTTGTCGGATCACAGATTGACATGTGCAAATGAAGCGATTCCAATAACATTGACATGCTGATTGCAGCTAAGTGCACTGCTTTTTCAACAATTCTTCAGTAGATGAAAAAATATTTAATTGAAGTAATGAGAAACCAAAAACATTTCTTATTCATGATATTACAAAAGCATGTTTCCTATGCCTTCAACTAATAGCTCTCTTTTTATGATTCTCAAGTACAAATATCTATTTCTAGCCATTAATTATCATGTTTACTTCACTCACAAATTGGAAACTTATAGGACATTTCTAATCAGAAGTTCTGCTATCACATCAGTGTTTACATGTCCAAAACAAAATGAAATTATCCAAGAACTCCATCAATCTCTCCCTAGTTTTGATTTTTCTTATTGACATAATCTGTTTTTGATATGATAGTCTCTGAGACATCCCAAATTGAGACAAGTTATATCAGAAAGAAAGTCTAGAATAGTCAGGATTTTTGTTGTTGTTTTTGTCTTCTGAGACAGAGCCTCATTCTGTCACAGTGGGTAGAGTGCCACAGTATCATTGCTCACAGCAACCTCAAACTCAAGCAATCCTCTGACCTCAGCCTTCTGAGTAGCTGAAACTACGGGCGCCCTCCATGATGTCCGGCTAGTTTTCCTATTTTTAGTAGAGATGGCGTCTTGCTCTTGCTCAAGCTGGTCTGGAACTCCTGAGTTCAAGCAATCCACCTGCCTCAGCCTCCCAGAGTACTGGGATTACAGGTGTGAGCCATTGTGCTTGGCAGTTGTCAGGATTTGGGAGTTTAGTTTAGATTCTGTTTCTCACACTTACATAATTTTGCTTAATTCACATAACCTTTAGGATCTGTTTCCTCATGTGCAAAATGAAGGGACTGGGCTGGAAGCTAGATGAGTCATTCATTCATTTAGCAAACTCTGTTTTCAGTGTCTACAATGTGTGGGTAAGTCAGTAATAGGCATGGGGATTTGGTGTCGACTGGGACAGGCCCAGATCCCAATATGGTGGATTCGTTCTCCTCTAAGCCTCTCCTGTGTTAGTCTGTCATGTCAGTAAGCCACCTGATTCTGCTTTGGCCTCTCACTCTCTGTCCCTTCAGTTTAGCCGGGGTCTCTCACGGCCTCACGCCAGTGCCTAAGCTGCCTCCCCTACCTCTCTCCATCTCCCCACACTGAGCCGAGCTGCCCAGGGCACCCTTGTCAGGTTACTCTCCTCCTGATGCTCCCTCTTGCACTTTGTAAGTGACATTCTAGTTTTTTAGCCTGTTGTCAAGGGTCTTTTGTAGACTGTCCTTCCCTTCTAACTTTGTCTCTACCTTCTTGTCTACCTTTACCTCTACTTTCTTATGTGGAACCCATCTTTAGTCAGGCCAGTCTCCTCATTCCTCCCAAACACACCTCACATCCTGTCCCATCTTGCCCAGCCTCTGTCCTGTGATCTTTCCCCTACCTCACCTCCTCACTAACTCCGATCCCACAAAGCCCAGTAAAAGCCATGTGTTCTCAAGGAAGCTTCCCCAGAACCCACAGGCCACCCTGCTTACTCTCTTGTATGTCTTCTTGGGCCCCTTGTGAGTGCTTTGCATATTTTGGACTTTTAGCTACAGAGCATTACAGCATCCTCACTTGTTAAATGTGTAGGTCTTATGGCCTCAATATATTTGGGAGCTCTTTAAGCACAGGTACTATGCTTGATGTTGGCTTTATGGACTCACCCAGGTCAAGGAGCCCAAGAGTGGAGGTTAAGGCTCTGAATACCTAGATGGAACTGCCTGAGTCCTTAACATGGCTCCATCTTTTCCTCTCTTGTGTGACCAGGGGTGATTTACTTATCCTCTCTGATCCTTCATTTCCTTATTTGCACAATTGAGAAAACAACATTATCTGTCCCAGTTACTCACTGATTAACATGAGTGAAGTGTTTAAAACAGATCTTGGTATGTAGGTCTTCAAGAAGTATTAGCTGTTATTTCATTGAATTATTGTGAGTATTAAATGAGATAACTCATGTAAAACACTTAGTATAGTACTTGGCTTGTAGGAAGCATTCAATAAATATTAGCTGTTGCTATTATTATTTTATTTAACAAGTGAGGAGGGTTGGTGGAAAAGAAAATGGTGATAATCATAATTATTTTCAAATACTTAAAATTTATGAGGTAGCATTAATCTCTATCTTTTAAAGATGAGAAAACTGAGGTTTAGAGAGGTTAAGTAACTTGATAAGGTCATATACCTTGAAATTGAGTGGAACAGATTAAACATCAGGAAGTCTGAGGGTTTTAAATCTGTATCTTTAAAAACCACCATTCTTATGCTTCTGGTCTTGGACTAAGTAGTATGGGGGAAATTTTGATCTGGTAGTAAAAACAAACATGGAATTCGGGTTAACACAGGTTCCCATCCTGGCTTTACCACTTACCTGGGCAGGATATTTAATCCTTCAGAGGTTGTGTTTCCTTATCTATGAGATGGGGAGAATAATACCGCTCTCACATGATTGTGGTGGGAATTAAAGTGGTAACATGGTAAAGGCTCCTAGGCCTTGTGGCCTGGCCTTTAGTAAGTATTTAATACATTCTAAACTCTTTCTTTCTCTTCCCCTTGAAAATTTGTGATAATCTCTCAGTGCCTTTAATCAGTGTGTGATATGAATTAAGATGTAATGTTTGGCCAGAGAGGCAGCTTGTAAGACTAAGCATTCCACTGGGCTGACTTTGTGTTATGAGTACCCAACATAGCTGGTATTAAGGACATGCAAACACCTGGCACATCTTATTCATGGCTACTGTCAATACAGTGTTTCAAATTAGTAGAGTTCTTTCTACAAGTTATGGCATGTCCCCATAGAGAAAGTCTTTTGCAGAGCAGATGGGGGTGAGTAAAGAATTTGAGATTGCAAATAATCTGAGCTGGGAATGCTGTGAGGTGTCTGTGAGGAGCAGAGAATGCTGGGACTTTGAGCAAGCATTCCGGTGAGCCTTTTGAAGGTCATTTCCCTCCGAGAAGTATGCCACTGGAATTTTCCAAGGATTGTTCTATTTTAGTCTTTGGTTGACACCACCCGTGGTTGAAAATATCATGAATAATTAGGTTAGAAGCAACTTACTATCCCAAGATGTTTAATAAAACCAACTACTAGGAATTCATAGATAGGAATTCACTTCCCAAACTTGAAGATTCCTAAGTAGGCACAAGTTACATGATACGTTTCCACAGCCAGTAAGAAAAAACGTCAGCCTCTTGCACATGTTATAACCTTCAAGTAGACAGTACAGTTTCCTTTTCTTCTTTTTAAAAAATTAATGAATACGTGTTACCTTACAACACAGAGTGGATGATCCCCTGAGACTTCACTGCTCCTTCTAAAGGACAACCACTGACCTGTGCAGCCAGCAAATATGATCAACACTTTGGGTTTCCACTTGATTTCCTGTTGTTTCATATCTGAACTCTCATTTCAAAGATGCTTGTAATAGAAGCCTATCTGGTTTCATCAGATTAATTTAGGAATAAAGTTATTTCCTACATATGTCCTGCTTAACAATTTGCATCAACATATTTGAAATATTTTACTTCCACAATAGAATGAAAGCAGTTGATCCTTAAGAATAAAAACCTCAAACAGGCTCTATGAGAAAAATATGGGTGATCTTATCAGATGGATTAGATTAAGCAGGTAAGGCTCTGAAGTTGGACTGAGTTTAAATTCTGGCTTCCCACTTATTAGCTGTGTCATCTTGGGCAAGGTACTTAGCCTTGTCATGAGGATCACATGATACAATACATGCGCAGCCATAATACCATGCCTGCCATGGAATATATCACAATAAATCTCAGCTGTGTTTATTATTGTTAATATCAATATTGCAAAGTTTGAAAGGTCAAAGTCTGCAAGAGGGAAATGAGATGGCATTTGAAAAACCCTTAAACTTGAAACTGGCTAGGCATATCCTTTTGGGGGAACTTGTTTATCTATAAAGAAAATGGTCGGATGAAGAAGCCTGGGATTCTTTCTTTCTCTTTCTTTCTTTCTTTCTTTCTTTCTTTCTTTCTTTCTTTCTTTCTTTCTTTCTTTCTTTCTTTCTTTCTTTCTTTCTTTCTTTCTTTCTTTCTTTCTCTCTCTCTCTCTCCTTCTTTCTTTCTTTTTTTTGTATCACTTGAATAGCTGAAGAACCAGTTGATAGTATTGTCATCTTTATAATCGCTGAACTTGACTAGAGTCCACTTAAAAGATAATAACATAAAAGTGAGTAATTCAGGTTAGATTTTTCTCAAAGACTCTTATTCATGAAGTCTATAAGGATTCCATCTAACCTATTTATCCATCTATCTATCCTTCCTTCCATCCATCCATCCATCATCTGTTTGCAAAGATGCAAACATCTTTTTTTTTTTCCATGCAAAGATTTTTGATGACCTACTCTTAATATATGTCAGAAAATGAGCATTTGCTAAGGCTACAAAGATAAATGAAACCAAATTCCAGCCCTTAAGGCATTTACAGACTAGTTGGTGAGCCAGATATGAAAACAAATAGTCTTAAAAAAATAATAGAGGAACATGCAAAATACCAACAAACTCAAAAAAAGGTATGACTTTTATTTGGCTTTTACTGAATTCTAAGAAGTTTGCAAATGCAGATGCATGATTGTAGTAATACAAATTTTTGAGGAAAAAAGGAGATACATCCATATCAAGTGAACACATGAGGTTGGACAATTAAGTTTGTGAACTCATCCTAGAAAAAGTGCTACATATCTCATTGCTGAATATCCTTATGGTCATCTTCGAGGTATTACCCTTGGGAAGCTATGCACAGTGCCTAATCTACCCTTCAGAGTAATTTTGGAACTCCTTTTCCGGAATGGCCATCAGTGCTGTGGTCCTAGGACAGGGATCCTCAAACTATGGTCCATGGGCCACATGCGGCCTGCCGAGGACATTTATCTGGTGTGTTTTTGCTGCTGGTGCCTGTCCTGCTTAGCAGCCAACTGGTCCCAGGCCACAGTGTACATGTGTGGAATGTGCACTGCACTCTCTGACTCCCCTCCTTCTCTCTGTCTCTCGACTCCTCCGACTCCTTTTAGTCTTGAGTGAGACTGAGACTTGTGATCGGAGGAGTCACGAGCTTGCCTGTGCAGAGCCTGCTGCTGCCTGAGGACCAAGGTAAGAACAAGTTAGGATTTATTTTTTTTTTTGAACTTAGGAGGTCTATTTTTTTATTTTGCCATTAGTAGGGCCTTTTTTTGTGGTTAAGGGGGGCCTTTTATTCCTGAAGTTAGGAGGTCTTTTTTTTTTTTTTTTTGCAGATGGGGGGCACCTTTTTTTTTTTCATTTTAAATATTGTATTTGTATTTCCATTTTTTATTTTTTTTTTTTGCAGTTTTTGTCTGGGGCTGGATTTGAACCCACCACCTCCAGTATATGGGGCTGGTGCCCTACTCCTTTGAGCCACAGGCGCTGCCCCCATTTTGTTTTTTTACTTCAAAATAAGATATGTGCAGTATGCATAGGAATTTGTTCATAGTTTTGTTTTGTTTTTTTTTAAACAATAGTCTGGCCCTCAAACAGTCTGAGGGATAGTGAACTGGCCCCCTGTTTAAAAAGTTTGAGGACCCCTATCCTAGGAGGTCTGACAATGAAGTTCTCAAACTGGTTCTAGATAAAGTATTTTGAAGGGTGTAGTAGGTGCTGGCATGGGTGCATAGTTTCCCAAAGGGAGTACCTTGAAGGTGACTGTAGTGATATTCAGCAGTGAGGTATGTAGCACTTTTTCTAGGATGAGTTCATGAACTTAATTATTTAAACATGTATCTATTGGATCTGATACATTCTGATTTCAGAAATGAGGTTGGGTAAAAAAATTTGTACTTTGTCCAGAATACAGAATTTGGAAGAAGGGATCCTAGAGGAGTCTTCCAGATTATCTTTTTCAGTGTCATCAGTAGGGATGTGACAAAATTAGGAAAGATCTTACTGGGATTTAACTTCCTGAAATATAGACCATGGTGCTTGCCAACAGGTGAGGAGACCAAGGAGGTGACACAGAGTAGGGATGGTCTTTGAGGACACAATTGAGAAGGATGGAGCTTTCAGTAACAGGGGAGGTGCACATTCCCAACCTGAGTGAGTGTTTCATGCTAGAGGCTGAAAGAAACAGCTCAGACTTTGTCCCTGGCCCCTTCCTCTTTTCTCTGGGACGAGGCCCCCAACCTTAGTTCAGGAAGTTAACAACTCAAAAAGGATTTATTGATTTAGAACCTTTCCAAGTGAAGAGGCTTTGGAAGAGCCAGGAGTCCATAATCTTTGAGATACACCCAAGCACTTGACCCCTGCTGGGAGGTCATCAATGCTTGAGTGTCACGTTCATTATTTTGTAAAGACACATTCTTTGTTTGCATCAAAATCAATAAAACTTCAAAGGTGATGACAATACAACAACTGTATAGATAGTTGTGTCCTTACAAACCATGGATAGGAGCTGAAATGGGCAGGGGTCAGGGCAACTTTCTGGATGGCAGATTAAACCTATAAGCGTGTTGTTGATTTCAGTGTAACTATAGCACCAGTGAAAAGGTCTTAAGTCTTTTGAAGCATGAGAGAGACAATGTGACTATCTAAATCAAGAGCTTTGAATAACTATTGGCTATTCTTTTGTATAAATGAATTAACTTTGGATAAGTAACTTTTGTGAGCCTAGAAAAAGAGTGATAAAGGCATGTACTTCAGTGTTTATGAATATTAAACTATATGACTTTAGGGGTATCTGGAAGTTGCCCATAAAGTCACCATACATAGGGAAAATGGGAAATTGTAGCTAAATGTACTTTTGTTTACAAAATACTGATTACAAAATGTTACAAAGAGATGGCCAACTCATAGAAAATATTTTGCAAATATTTTGTGTGGCGATGTATGGCAACATTAGGGGGACTTTTGAGGTCTATAAACTATACATAAGATAGGGCCCAGTATAATACCTGGCAATAAAAGTTTCACTTTCAGGGTTTTCTTGCAGTCATGGTAGCCAGCTATAAAATGATATGCTAGGACATACCTCTCTGGTGATTCATTCTCTGTGTATAATAATAACAAGCATTAATTGAGTGTTTCCTATGTGTCAGAAACTATGCTGGCTGCTGCATACCTTATCTCATGCCCTCCTTACGATAAGCCCACGAGGTAATGGTATCATCCCCTTACAGATAAGAAAGCTGACGCTGAGACAGATTCAGTAATTTATACAGGTTTGCAGAATTAATGAATATTAGAGCCAGGATTCCCTCCAAGGTGGTCTGACCCTGGAGCATGTGACTAACCACAATATTATGGCCCATGTGCTAAGTAAGGGCATCAAGATTGTGGTACGGCTTAACCTATGAGGACCACTGAGTGGCTGGGGTTAAGTCAGTATGGAAGGGAACATGGTAGCATTTTGGTACTTGGTGGGTTTATAGGTTTGTGAACACTAGGCACAAAATTCTAGGCAGGGAATTAGGACTGGCAACTGGGTGGCATTCTGTGACTTTAAGTGTAATGTGAAGCATGGGCAGAGTAAAGGTCCTTGAAAGACTATGATTATACAGGTGGTAGCTCCCATGTAACTAGAAAAGGCTGAGCAAAAGTGACATTGGTAAGGCTCTTCATTAGTCAAATCAAAATGAGCCAGTTTAAAGGGAGGTCTTATTGTCAAAGATACCTCATGTGTATCCACAGACTTTCAAAAGCTGGAAATTTAGATTAAATGGTTTATATTAGGGCGATTGTTTTTAACAATAAGAAAGGTCTCTTGTTCTCACTGTACATTCTCCTGGACTAGTAAGAACAATGGCTCCAGGAACTCAAGGAGGCTGGTTCATTTTAACCATGTAGTCTCAGTTTGCTACAGTGGCTACAAAATGGTTGCTTTTTTTGCAACAACTACCTCAGAATTTCTTGTACATTAGCCTTTAGTTTGAAAAAGATACTTGGTTTATCCTCTTTTCCTAAGCTGGAGGTTATCATAGTTGTCTTTATTGATACCATAGTTGTGTTATTGATATTGTGTTTATTGATATCTGTACATGATCAGAAAGGTATTAGACAACTACTTAGGCCCCACACGATGCCAGGTAGGATATGAAGGAAGTGCAAGTGACAATCCTCTCTACTCAAGGGTATTTTAATTTTGATGGAAACAAAATAAAACAAAAGATTGGGATTCCACTGGCTGAGAGTAATAGCCATTTTAAGGATTAAAATCACATCTAACAAATGGAGTTAAATGAAATACTTTATGTGAAAACTCATGAAATTTTACTGGCAAAATTATTTTAACATTTATATGTCTGAACTCCTGACATTTGGATGTCAGCCTAACTGAATGTTTATGAACAGAGAATGATGATTAATAACTACTTTTCCACAGATGTTAAAATGTTTAGGAGAGATGAAACGGGGCTCTTTTAAAATTGAATGCATTTACTAATAAACTAGATGAGGTGATCAATAATACACAATAAAAGTAATTGAAACCAATTCATGATATGGAGAAGAAATTGCCATCTCAAATGCTAGGTTGTCTTTATGCACACCTCAGGGAGACATTTGATATCTTTGGACTCAGGTAAGAACTTAAAAAAAATTATTGGAAACTTATTATTTATCAAGCATTTGTAAACAGATTTACATATGTTATATCATATGATTCTTACTATAAACCTCTGAGGTAGGTACTATTATAATTTGCAATTTAATCCTGAGGAAATTAAGGCTCACGGAGGTGAATAAACCCAAGAATGCATGGCTACTAATTGACAGACTCGGAATTCCAACTCCTGAGTCTCTGACTCCAAAGCCAATATATTGAGGTTTTTTTTTTCTGGTTAACACATAATAATTGTCCACTTGTACGGGATATAGAGTGATATTGCAATACATACATACAATGTTCAATGGTCAAATCAGAGTAATTATCGTTTCAAAATGAACTATTTATCATTTCTTTGTGTTGTGAACATTCAAAAGCTGGTTTTCTACCATAAGATAATGTTTTATATTCCCCCTATATAATGAGGATGCTGGTTGGAAGAAATCAAGGCTTACTACATTCTGCAAATATCAAAGACAGGTTTCCAAAATCCACATAATGAGGATTTGATGTTACTTATCTAGAGGTGAGTGAAGCTCTGGATTATGAGATGGGTTATAGATAAGTGATATCAAATCCTCATTATGTGGATTTTGGAACCCTTTTTCTCTGGTCAGTACCTACCCCCTTGCAAACATCCCACAGGTACAGGTGGACGGAGAAGACTCAGTGCCAGATGGAGTCCAGTGAGGGACAAGGGCTGTGCAGTGATGAACTTCTTAGCCTACCATCCTTCTGTGTGCTTGGTCTTTCAACTCAGATGGATAAATCTTTGGCCATAACTCAGGCTCTGGTGTTTTCTTAATTCAATAGAGTATTTCATGAGCTTCCTACTTAGAGGAGTAATCTACATGTCTCAAGATCAATTCCCTCCTTCAGAGGCTACTCACTGGTTGGTTTACTTTTGGATTCTGTGGATCAAGCACGGTTGCAGATAGTTCTCTGAATTGTTTTTTGTTGTTGTTCTATGCTTGTCTTTCTCTCTGCTTTCCTAATTCTTCCATCATTCCTTGAAAATACTGCTGTTCTCCTTTTTTGTGTTATGGCCTTCTTTCTTCGTGACGGCTGAGAAATGGCATTGAGTGATTTTGTCGGCTCCATCTCATAACACAGAGCCTTGTACCAAGTGGATTTCTTCATGGCTTCTTGAGTGGAGACATGCTGGAAATGTTAAATATATCACGTGGGTATTTGACTGGGCTTCCCATGTACATACTTCAAACCAGCAGGCCCGGAACTCTTGTGGTTCACACTGGCATTCAGACCTGAATACAAATCAGACCTCCATGTTCTTCAAGAGGTGTCAGCATTCATGAAAGTTGAATGTGAGTGAACTACTCTTATTTTTATAATTTCATTTAAATAATATAATTTATTATCATAAATTTACATGTTACTCTACTGCAAATTAAGCCATACCAGGCTTAGCTCCAAGCACAAAGTATACCCCTTGTGAATATTATTCTTTTCATAGAGACTCTTAGGAAGGACATAGATTATATTTAAATATTTTAAGAAGTCATTTATTTTTGTAGAATTCAGGGACTTAAGCACTGTGATTATTTGTCCAGCTTTCCCAAGATACCACAAAGCACACAACGTGGGGCTGGATGTGATGGTGCAGTTCGTTTATTTATTCACCACATTTATTGAGGTCCTCCCTGCTCTGGGCCCTGCTGTGTGTTAGGGCTGGAGAGAGAGTGGAAATGGGCCCAGGCCACACCTTGATTGTAGGCTGTGTCACTTGACTGCACAGTGAAGAGTCCAGGTGTTCAGTGGACAAAGGGAGAATGTCTTCTCATAAAGTGACTGGCTTGACACTGGAGACAGATTGATGACTGAAACAAATTAGGGCTTCTGGTGCTTCTGGCTGCCCTGGGGTCTCCTGGTCCTGGCCACCTGCTGGAAGTAGCCTCCTGCCTCTCGCATAGAACTGGGGATCCTACAGGTGCCACCACTCACAGGGCCACCAGAGGGTGCTTTCCTCCTTTCAGGTTATGCTTTTTGAAATACAGCTCTTTCCTCGTACTTTGTAAAACTGAGTTTCCTGGGCTCTGGGAAATTCAGTACATCTGACTGTGGGCCTAGAAGCCTGAGTCCAGGCAAGAGAAAGGCATACGGTGTGTGTACTCCTGTGCTCATTTGTCTCACGTCTGTCTCTTCCACTGACCCGTAAGCTCTCAGGACAAGCTCTTGTCTCTGTGCTTATCCTTCGTTCCTGCTTAAAGTTTGGCTCATAAAAGGCCCTTCATAAATATTTGTGAGCTTAAAGAACTGATCTTTATTTCAAGTCCTAGCTCAGAGGTTTTCGAGTTTTCTTCCCTTCAGAATCATCTGGGGTCACTCGTCCTGAGACTGTCATTCAGGAGGCTTGGGGTGAGGCTGGGGACGTGATTCCGGAAAGCTCTCTTGTTCTCTCACTTCGCTGTGAGTGTCCTTGTCCAGCTCTTCCTGCCTTGCACCTGGCTGCTTCGTCTATGGGCCACTGGCTGCTTGGGTGTGAGAAATACATCCCTGCTTCCTGGACCTGCCCTTGAGCTCCTGTCACTGTGGCCCAGCCTGCTCTCCGGGACCCTCCTGGCCCTCTGTGAATGAGCATCTCTTCTTGTCTCCAAGTTAGTCCTACAGGAGCAGGGAAATGTTCCCTGGGAAGCCTTCACCTGCTGGTCCTGGGAAGATACTTGGGAAGAAACCAGATCTCAGTCCCCACCCACAGGAGTCAGTCTGTTGCTACTCAGGGTGCCACTGACTTCAGTGACACTCAAACAAATATGTCAGTGAACATAGATGCTAGGACAGAGCCCACCCTGAAGTTGAGGACAGCCTTTTTCGTGCAACAGAGGCTTATAATACTGCCTCCTGAGAAAACTTGTTTCCCAGGGTTTGGAGAAGAAAGTGTGTGTGTGTCATGACGTCTTTGGAGGAGATGACTTTTGGTAAAGAGGAGCCCTTTTGCTCTGTGGCTTTCTACTGTTGCAGTAGTGTAGGCAGAACCAAGAGCTTGGGCCTTGGGGACAGATGGTGCTGCATGAAATCTAGTGAGTGTGCACCATGGTGGGGGTGTCTGTGAACACATCTGCCAGCCTCTCAAGTCTTAATTTCCTCATCAGCTAGAGGGGAGAATAGTATCTACTTTACAGGAGCCTGTGCAGACTTTCTTTTAGGTAGTTGTAAAACTTATATGCAATGTCAGAATATGAAATAGCTTTTGAAACTTGAAACTCTATTTACAGTGTTGTAGAGGAGCTTATTTTGTCTGTCGTGCAGTGTTCCCTTCTATTAGAGAAAGTCTTAGTTTCTCTTCATACCAAGTATAGTTTTCTTGCTGGGTTTTAATCTTATAAACTAACTGATTTGCATAACTGATTGTTTTCCTCTCCTCTTTTTTCTGTTGTAGAGATGGGGGTCACGCTCTGTCACCCAGGTGGAGTGCAGTGGCACAATCACAGCTCACTGTAGCATGAAACTCCTGGACTCAAGTGATCCTCCACTTCAACCTCCCAAGTATCTAGGACTACAGGCTCGAGCCACCACGCCTGGCTGGTTTTCTTTCTCTTGACTGGCTGCTAGAAAGCTTAGTGCCAAGTGTATGTCCATTAGTATTAAAGGTACACATCATTATGGCATGTATATTTTGCTTCATACATGGCTCTGTTTACACACTTGCCATTTAAAAAATTTTGCTCTCACTTTTTATTTACATAATTGTGTATTAAATACTCCATTAAGCTGCTTTTTAGTCTCTCTGGAACAAGACAAAATAAAAAAAAATAAACCTGTTACTAAATAAATGATCAAATACTTTTAAAGTAATTTTCATAGGACCTGGCCAATACTAAGTACCTACCGTAAAAGTCAGTTTTAATATAAAACTAATTTTTTATGGTAGGCACTTAGTGGCACCTGTGGCTCAGTGGGTAAGGGTGCCGGCCCCATATACCAAGGGTGGTGGGTTCAAACCCAGCCCCGGCCAAACTGAAAAAAATAGCCAGATATTGTGGTGGGCACCTGTAGTCCCAGCTCCTCGGGAGGCTGAGGCAAGAGAATCGCCTAAGCCCAGGAGTTGGAGGTTGCTATGAGCTGTGTGACGCCACGGCACTCTACTGAGGGCGATAAAGTGAGACTCTGTCTCTACCAAAAAAAAAAAAAGTTTTATATATTTCTTGTAAATGAGTCTAATTATCCTCTGTGATCCAAGTTTGGCCCTCAAAGATTACATTAGAAAGGGTGTGGTAAGTAATACTCACCATAGACAAGTTTCCCAGCCTAGGAAGGTGTTGCTGCATTAGGTCATAGTAGGTATAACTCTAAAGTAAGCTGAGAGCCCAAACAGCCTGATCTCTGCATGGAATTCCCTATAAATAAGCCCAGCCTGAACCAAAAATAATTTAAAAGTGATTTCAATCTTTATATGACTTTCTCAAAGCACATTAAAGGGGAACTTGTTCTTATCTTCCAGCCACACATCGTAAGATCTTGCTTTTTCTCCTTTCTAATTCTCTTTCAATCACTACTTCCCAGCATTATCTACTGACAACTTGATGTACCCCATGGGGCTTCCATCCCTTCATCACGTAGACTGACCCAGCTTCTCTGGTTAGAATCCTTGCTTTCTTATACCTCTCTGGACTGCTTTCCCATTCTCCAATTCTGCATCATAAAAGATTTATGAACTAGGCAGATAAAGACAATTCTGCTTGTGGGTGGACTGGAAGAGTCTCACATGTTAATAAATCTTCTCTGTCATCTAGAAAATAAAAGGTGATTAATGTTGTGTGGTAGAAGAAGAGAGAATTCTGGAATGTGGTTTGCCTCAAGGATACACATCAGGCTGTGGGATTTGGAAGAGGCATGTTGGGGTGAAGGTTATAGAGCCTTGTTCTTTTGGTCCTACCTCTATCCTAGCTTCCCTTGTCCCGAGATGAGAGGCTTTATGGGGCCTGTAACCTGGAAGAACACTCTCATATTAGATAGAGCTGAAGGTATTTGTGTAGAGTTGGGGGACAATGATGGGGAGCAAATGACCCATCCTCCTCTTGGGTTCCTATGGACTGTGTGGGAATGACCACACAGCAAGGAAGAAGAAAACAGTCTCAGATACATTATACACAATTTTCTGGCCAGACATTGTGGCTCATGCCTGTAATTGTAGCATTCTGGGAGGCTGAGGCCGAAGGAGCCCTTGAACTCTGGAGTGAAAGTAAGACCCCAGCGAAAGTAAGATGCCAGTCTCTACTAAAAATAGAAAAATTAGCCAGGCATTGTGGTGGGTACCTGTAGTGCCACCTACTTGGGAGGCTGAGGCAGGAGGATTGCTTGAACTTAGGAGTTTGAGGTTGCTGTGAGCTAAGCTGATTTTATGGGACTCTATCCTGGGGCAACAGAATAAGACTCCATCTTAAAAAAAAATACATATTTTCCTAGGAAGTTTCCATGTACTAGTTATTTTCTTTGCTCTGAGAAATCCAGTACATAGTATGTCAATTGATTGCAAGACTATTGCTTAGTATGTGTTATATCAACTTTAGCATTCCTGGTCAAGTGGTGCAAAGATCACAGTTAAGGAAAACCAGAAGCAGAGACAGGCCAAGTCAGAGGATTGAACCTAGTAGCACAGGTTAATTAGTGTGATCATTTTGAATCGAACTGATGCCCCCATTTTATATCTCATTCTTTTCTTCAATGAATATTTATTGAATGCCTACCATTTTCCAGTTTTGCTAAGTGCTGAGGACATTAAATCGATAAGGTTCTGGCCCCTGCCCTCCCAGAGCTGTAGTGTAGACAGTAAGGGAGACAGGAGAATTAGGGCTCCATGCGTTCAGTGCTGTGATTGAGATGTACTGAGAATGCTTGGGAACCCAGTAGAGGGAAGGACTATCTTGACCTAGGAGATTCAGGGAGGTGGAAACTCTGGGGCTGGGATTTAAGCAGGAGGAGTTTGTTCATTTGCTAGGGTTTTATTTACCAAATTTGACACTACTTCATAAACACTAGAAAACATCTTCTGGACAAATATGGTTTTCACATTTAGTCCTTTGGTTCTGCAATTAGTGACAGGCCATAGAATGTTCCTGGAATGTTCTTCTGAGTCTAAGAATTTAAAGGATGTCATCCATAGTCAGAGAAAAACTACATCCTTGGGGCTTCATAGATAAATGGTCTAATTTGCCAATGAGTTTTACGGGAGGTGTTCCCTTGAGCCACTCAGTACTTACTTCCTGTGGCAATGACACCATGGAAAAATACCCTGAATAGGAAAGATGATTATTCTGAAATGTGAATGTAGACACTCTAAATCCAAGTCGAATGTAAAAAAGTTGCTGCCTCTTGGTATTGGGAGTGGCTTGGACTCTGTACCCACAGTCAGCATTCCCATCAAGTAGGGGTAAGATTGTTGGACTCTGGTGTCAGCCAGAGGCTTTGTTTGATGGTTGCATCACTGTACCACCAGGAAGGGCAGCATGGTGGCACCATGTCTCAATAGCCTTCTCTAGCCCTCTAACGTATTTCTTTCCTTTCTTTTCTTTTTTTTTAGAAATAAACTCTGATTTAGAGCTTTGTATTTCTTTCTTAGTATTTGTTATAAAAGTGACCATTAAATGTGCAGTTTTAGTGACTAAAACAGTTGGAGGCCACCGTCAGGCTGACAGTTTTAGTGGAGAGTTTATTTTCAATTTTTTTCCTCCAGCATGGCTTTGACTTTAAATTAGTTTGTAATAATCA
This sequence comes from Arctocebus calabarensis, assembly GCA_963573935.1. Taxonomy (NCBI): domain Eukaryota; kingdom Metazoa; phylum Chordata; class Mammalia; order Primates; family Lorisidae; genus Arctocebus; species Arctocebus calabarensis. The sequence continues at coordinate 948 of CAUYON010010730.1, read as the reverse complement.
TAACAAAGCCTAAGTATGTTGCAGACCTGCACTCTTCTTGAGACTTAATTTATGACAGAATACTGCACCAGTTTAGAGACTTCATCTTCCACAGTGCTCAGCATTTTATGGGTCTCCATTTTCTTTAGCATTTTAGAATAGTGTGAGTTCTCTAGGGTACTGGAAAGATCTTTAGAAAGAGTCTGTTCCCCTCCTCTTGTTGGGTGCACTGATGTGGCTGTCATTGTGTTAACAATGGGATACATGGTGAAGGGGGTTAGTTAAGGCATTGGCTTGGGAGCCTTCATATTTGGGTATATTTCCCACCTTAGTTATTTACTAACCATGTGACTTGAGACACTTTAGCAAACATTTTTGTGTTGCAGCTTTCTTGGCTGTGAAGGGAGAACAACAGTATTACCCACCTCTAAGAGTAGTTGGGAGGATCAAATAATACTCGAAGCACTTAGAATAAATCTTACATACGTAACAAATGTTAACTGTTACCTGTCAACTTCTGTTATCTGTCTTTAGAGTTCATGAAGTTAGTATCAGTTCATAACATAATCGTTGAAACCAAATGGGTCATAGTCATAAAATAATCCCTGTTTGTTTGGTCTGCAAATGTGTGCCCGCTAATGATATGGTTAGAAAGTTTTAAATGCCAATTACCGTGCTACAGTTGGGTTATAGTCTTAATATGAGGTGATTGGTGGGGCCACACCTACAGTGCATCTTAGAAGGGTACAGGCGGAACTTACTAAATGCAGTATACAAATGTCTTCATACAATAACTAAGAAAATGCCATGAAGGCTATGTTAAACAGTCTGACGAAAACATTTCAAATTGTATATGAAACCTGCACATTGTACCCCTTGATTGCACTAATGTACGTAGCTTTGATTTAATAATAACAAAAGAGAGAGAGAGAGGCTTAGGGAGGCAATGAGAAAACACACCCAATTGAC
>CAUYON010010729.1:0-10787 GCA_963573935.1 Arctocebus calabarensis | reverse complement strand
AGGAAATGGGGGTTCCACATTTAGTCCTAAGTGTAAAGTGAAGGAGACACCAAGGCACAGGTGTCTCCTCGGCAGTTGTCCAGCCTTTTGGCTATTGGAGCCTCTGGTGGGGGTTGGAGGTCCCCCTCCTTGCCTGTCATCCAGCCCGCTGGCTCTTCAGCTGGCTGCCACAGCACCGACACCGCCAAGGAGGAGGCGGCAGGTCCGCCAGCTCCACTGAGCTGGCTAGGGCGCCAAATGTCCTGCATCAATTCTCCCTCTCCGAGTAGAAACTCTAACTGCTGTTAGGGAAAAGGGGTGAAGACTCGATCTAACTGCTTTCTGCTGAATCAGGTGATGATAGAAGGGGGGCAGTTAAGGTTTCTCCGAAGGGAGAGCGATACAGGGGTTCATGGACTGGAACCATCTTTATTGCGTGTGGCTTGATGACATTTCTGGAAAACATAAATCCAACGTCCGCCGCTTTTGCATTCCTCAGGGTGTCCAGAAGCCTCACGCTGTCTCCCTGTGTCCCCAAAGGGAAGTTTCTGGGCAGATCCTGCCTGCCAGAGATGCCTGAAGTCCTCTCTCCCCAGTCTCACCAAGCCCAGCCGCAAGGAAGCTGTTACTTGGCCGCCATCTTGCTCCACCCTCTCAACCCTTCTTTTAAACAAGGGTGATCAGGTGTTTCTTTCTCTCCATCAGGCCTTGTTCTCCTGCAACACCTTCACCCAGTGCCATACTTACCTGGGAAAGGTGACCTCTTCATTTTTAAAAAGTGTATTTTAGTTGCTGCTTTTGATCTTTGCCACTCTGGATACTCCTGGGCACCCTCCCCCTTTCTTCTTTGTCTTTCCTAGTACATGACAGCTATTTAAACTCAGCCCTGTCCACAGCGGTTCTCGCTCAGGGTGAGTTTTCGCTTTGGGGGAGAATACTTCTGCTGGTGATTTCCGAGGCTAGTTACTGCTAAGCCTTTTGTATTCTCCTTATCATGCTTTTATCCTCATTTCTGCCTCTTGAAGAGCTCTGCTGAACTCAGCTACTTTTGAAAACACTTTCATCCAATTTAGAGTTAGCGGGTTTTTAAAAAAATGTCTTCTAGTTTCATGAAAATCAAATTTGTGTCTTCAAAAAATTCTCTGTGTTGCTCCCTGTGGTTTTTAGGAGAAGTCATGGGAAGATTCATAATTAAGCTACCACTGTCCTACACCTGTTAAAAATGCTCGCATGTTTTAAAAATCTATATATAGGATCCAGAAGAAAAACAAGACAAAAGCAAACGGTTTTGCCCACGGTTTCAGAGAAATGATATGGCTGTTGTATTATTCTTTTCAGTAAATACCTTTCGAGGGAGAGAGGACCAGTGTGATGTTGTAGGAGTTCAGTCACATGTCTAACTTCAGGATTGGGAAAACCCTTAACAGGGCCATTAGCAGATAGAAAAGGATCATAATTTATTGGTGACTTTCTTCAATTTTTAATTTGGGGAAAGAAGTCAGAGATGCAAAAAAAAAAAAAGAGATAAGGAAGTGGAATTTCACAAAGGGAACAGAGGCTACAAGTGGGGAGTACACTGTGCTAGTGAGTAGGGTCAGAAAACAAGTGATCTTTCTCCAATTAGACAACCAATCACATAAAAGTGGGCAGATGGCTTTTGAGTAATACAATTTCAGGGCCTTGTAATACCCTGAGAAAAATTTCATTTTATGTTTATAAGCCAAGAGTAAGTCAAGTTTCAAATGATAGACTTTGAATTACAGAGGTTCATGTAATTCTTTTAAATCTTGCTATATGTCTGGCTCGGTGTCTGTGGCTCAAAGGGCTAAGGCGCCAGCCATGTACACCTGAGCTGGCAGGTTCGAATCCAGCCTGGGCCCGCCAAACAACAATGGTGGCTGCAACCAAAAAATGGCCGGGTGTTGTGGCGGGCGCCTGTAGTCCCAGCTATTTGGGAGGCAGAGGCAAGAGACTCGCTTGAGCCCAGGAATTGGAGGTTGCTGTGAGCTGTGATGCCACAGCACTCTATCCAGGGTGACAGCTTGAGGCTCTGTATCAAAGAAAACAAAAACAAAAACAAAACTTGCCAAATGTCATATATGTATCATGAATCTCATCATATATTAAAGGCCAGCTGTGCAAGTCTCCTCTTTGTAAAAAGAACCAATTAGCCTCTTCAGCAAAAAAATATCAATGTCTAGAATATTTTTAAGACCTGGATTTCAAATATCCTAAGAGATGGTAAAGGACATATATATGGTGAAGGGGATCTTTTGTAGAATCCTCCAAATCATAATATAAGTGGTTGGCTAGCAGTTCTCAGCCTCTGACTCTAGTTCTCAGCCTCTAGTCTCTTTAATCCCCAATAAGCACACCTAGATAAGACCGGCATGCCTACCATGAACTGCTGAGATGGGATGTAAGAGTGACAGCCAGGGCTGCTACTGTAATACGATCTTTCCACATGGATGCTTTCATCTTAGGTAAAAAGGTCAATCCTATGATCTCATTCTCCTTCTGCAAACACTGCAATGTTTGACTTTATTACAGGGATTAAGATCTACGATCTAAGTGATGTAATGGCAACAGTCCTTTCTTAATTCTCTATTGAGTCAGCAACTGTTCTCTATATGCTTTGATTTAGTTAAATGATGGGGTAAGGTTATAGGACCCCGAATCCCAACGAGAGTAGCTACTATACTTACATGCAGCTGTTGAATTGCTATCCCTTTCTTATGATGGTGTTATAGAATTGAATGATATTAAATTACTTGGAATACGATACACAAAACTCTTCATTTGTACCATATTAACTTTAAAATTATGTATTTTTAAATCTTGACAAAATCAGACTTGAGTTATAGATTAGATTGTTTATGCTTTTTTATAAAATGTTAAAATGTAGTAAAAATTATAGCCTGCTAATAATATATGTCAGTTAAAAATTTTTTTCAGGGACTTCTATAATTCCTTAACGATAAGTGGTATGTACACACGAGTGCTACCTTTAATTGTGCTCAGAGTCATTTAAAAAATAATAGCATGGGCTTGGAGCCTGTAGCACAGTGGTTATGGTGCCAGCCACACACACTAAGGGTAGTGGGTTCGAATATGACCCAGGCCAGCTAAACAATTGAAACAAAAAAATAGCTGGGCATTGTGGCAGGTGCCTGTAGTCCCAGCTATTTCGGAGGCTGAGCCAAGAGAATTGCTTAAGCCCAAGAGTTTGAGGTTGCTGTGAGCTGTGATGCCATGGTACTCTACCAAGGGTGACATTGTGAGACTCTGTCTCAAAAAACAAAACAAAAACCAATAATAATAATAGGATAGATGTTTTTTACCTCTCTTACTGAATCTGTATCAACTCACTCTCAAAGCTGGAAAGATGAAGGTGGAGTTGGGGTGATGAATCTACAAGCCCAAGAATGCCACAAGTGCCAGGAAAGCACCAGAAGAGAAGAGAGGCCTGGGGTGAACCCACCCTGTTGACATCTTGATCTCCGACCTTTAGCTTCCAGCACTGAGATAATAAATTTATCTGTTTTTCAGGTTGTGGGGCTTTGTTGTAGTTGCCTGAGCAAATAGTCACAAAATCACTAAGATTTTTTCCTGTTTTGTTCTCTAGAAGTCCTGTAGTACTTTCATAACATCTCTCTGAAAGAGGTATGAAAAAGAGTTTCTGAGATCAAAATGGTTTTGGAGTGTCTTTAAGGAGCTGGGTGATGCTCAATAGCAAGGAAGTTGTTTGTTTTTTTTTTTTTTTTACATAATGAGTTAAAATTTATTGTAAAAGGTAAAGTTTTATACAACTTTTTAAAAAGTGAAAATTCAAAAGTCTTTGAATTAAGCAATGAGTCTTTGATATCACAAAGCTGTTAATAATAGTAACTAAAGTAGTGATAACATTTTACCCTTGAAAAAAGGTCACAGAATTCAAATCAGAGCTTGGATCTTCAATGATTCAAGTGTTTTATATTATACGATAAGGGGTCAGCTGGTTCTAAGGTAAAATTCTCCAGACATGCTATTCTTAAGTCCTTCCTCCTCGCCGGCCATCAGATGCTGGCTGCGACTCACACAGTGGGCTAGCTGGCTGCTGTGGTGATTCCGCAGTGGTTGTTTCTGTCTTTGGCTAATTTTAGGTAGCCGCTCACGCCCCACTCTGGACCCCAACTGTTCTTGATGAACCAAAATTTATTGTTATCTGAATCGGCTCCTTTAGAGCCATAGCCAACCACCAGGACACCATGATCCAGGTCTGTGCTGCTACGGTGTGGTTCGTAATAAACCCCTTTTTTATAGAACTGGATGGACGGATGGCTTGCATCTATGGAGCAAGGAAGTTTTTATTGGAATAAAGACTCTGCATTGTTTCTGGCAAGCAGAGAGAGGAGAATTTCATCTTTGTATAAACAAATTTGATTGGACTAAGAAACCATAAAAATTTGGCATCTGCCTCACTATAATTTAAAGGATTAGAAATATAATTTTTTTTGGACCAGAAGATGCAGTTTGCTGATTCATCATTCTTTTGTTCTAAATTTGAAGAAATTTGCTGCTGCTTTGTAGGCAGTGCCCCAATAGAAGGTTTTGAATGAAGGGTAACTAAGGTAGGCAATGAGGCTTGCATCAGATATTTAGCACAGGACACTGGCGGAATGGTGTCTCAGCAGCATTTGGTTTAACGCCTTCTGTTTAACCAATCTTCTTGAAAATAGAGAATTCAGAAAATTCAACTAGCTATTCTGGAAGGCTTCGATATATTCAGGTCTGTTGGGGTAGATAGAAGTCAAGAAAATGAAGACCCAGTGCTTAAGAAACTGTAGCACATTAGGTACTGGCCACTCCTGTCTACTTAAGATCATTACTTCTGCAATTCTCATATCTTTTTATGGCAGTCCTGGGGGATCTGTTCCATGTCAGAATATTCGATAAAGAATTATAAGCATGCTAGATGGCAGAGAATGCCAATTTGTCATTAAAAAGTGTTGCAGTAGTCCACAAAAAGTATGATATATGGATGAGAATCAGGATATCCCACTTCTGTGAGTTCAATAGAAATGGGATATTATAGCTATGTTTTCCAAATGAGGAGACTGAGTCAGAGAGAGGTTGGAAGGGTGTATCCACACACACCAGCAGTAAATATTCAGCGGACGCTTTCAATTGCAGCTTAAACAAAATTCTGCTGGCAAGTATGTTCTATCCCAGTATCTTTGTGGAAGACCACCGTTCCGCAAATTTCCAACCTTCCCCTTGCCTCAGCCTCCATGGCTGCTGTGGATACCCTCCTCACCTTGCTCTGTGCACTTGACTTTGGGCTTAGCTACCTGGATTGCTTTAGCCAACAGGCTGTCCACAGATGTGAGCAGAGGCTTGCAATGTGCTTGTGTATTTGGACTTGCTCTCCTCAGCTCCCACCTTTCACCATGAACAGAATGTGCCGTGGATACTGGTGGTCTGTGGATACTGGTGATCTAAGGAAGAAGAGAGACACGTGGAGCTCAGCCACAGCTCAGAGTCCGGCCCAGCTATGTCCAGCTCCTGTCGGCTGAACCCACAGACTCGTGAGCGAGCCACGGATTACTGTGGACCACTGAAATTGCCAGCTTGTTAAGTATTCTTGTTTTGGTAACAATTTAAATTAACAAATATGTTGGTAAAAGAGAAATGAGTTATGGGCAGCCCAACGTAGCACACGATGCTTATGTACTACAGAAGAGAATAAGAATGGAGGCGGGACGATTTGAAGAAACCTCACGGGACTGGAAATCAGAAGACCTGAGCTGTCGTGGGTTTTCTACCCTTAGTGAGAAGGGCTTATCCTTATCAAGTGCTGGCTCGGGACAGGTGTGTTTCCAGCAGTTTTAACTTGTCCGGTCCAAACAACAATCCCGTGAGGTGAATTTATTATTCCCACTTTAGGGTTGTGGAAACTGAGGCACAGAATGATTAAGCAGAATCAAGTCCTCATGCTGCTCAGGGCTGAGCTGAGGAAGCATCCAGGATGCCGTTCAGAACCCAGAGCTTGTTCCCCAGCTGCCGGGAGCGGTGCCCCTGACACTGTCAGATGAGCGCCAAGGAAGGAAGTGGCAGTGCTCCCGTAGAAGGTTTGAACAGAAGGGTGGAAGTGCTGAGCTCGATGCTTCACCAAGGGTAGGTCTTGTCTTGGGGTGACTCATAACTGGTATCAGAGAAGACTCTTTGCCTGAAATAGAAGCACCTGGAAGTCCTTTTCTGACTCAGCGGCTCTCTGCAGACCAAAATAGTCCTGTGTAGTCCCTTCACCCCTCCACCCAGCCTGCTTCCTTCTTTCCTCACAGGTGTTGGTTTTACAATGCTCTCCTGCAGACAGACATCATCTCCGAGTCTAATCCCAGGAGCCCCGTCTGGGATGGCCGCACTCCCGAGTCTGAGTTCTCAGCCACTGTGCGGTATCACAGGTCACCACTCTGCACTTCTCCAAGCTCATAGGCAACCCCCCCCCCCCAACACCACCAAACTCAACAGTTAACACAGTAGACTTCTGTGACCCAATGTGTGTGTTTTCCTCCCAAATACCAAGTAGACCATTAATTCTGCAAGGGACACCAGTTAAGATACATGTAGCCAAGAGGGACCCTTTAGTTATTCCAATTGGATGTGACACCTTGTCTGAAGCATGTGCACAGTTGAGGTGACAGTGTCCCTGATCTTATTGGCATGATAAAAACACGCTCCCTGGTGCCATGATAGTTCTGGGAGAAACCCTAGAAAGTCAAGAAAGGGGAGAGTTCTCAGTTCTAGGAAGTCACCACCACCCCTTTCCTGGGAAAATCCATGAATATTCCACCCCCAGCTTAGCATATTATTAGGGATTAGCATAAAGGGACCTGGGGTAGCACTGTTTCTTCTTGGATCAGCCCACTCTTTTGCCTCTTCTTAAGAGTGTACTCTGCTTTTCATAAATATTTCTGCTTCTGCTGACACTTTGTGTCTGTTCTTGCTCTTGTTTGTGACCCTGAACTTGAATTCTTTTCTGTGTAGAGGCTAAGACCCTTCTCCACCCATCACAGGTGGTGGTCCATGCCGGTATCTTATTGGCTCACAGAACTCAGAGAAACACTTAGATTTATTGGTGTATGATAAAGGATATCACAAAGGACACAGGTGAACACCAGATGAAGAGATGAACAGGGGAAAGATGAGGTAAGGGGGCAGAACTTCCATGTCCCCCTGGATGTGTCGCTCTCCAAGAAGCTCCACCTGCTCAGCTCTCTGAGAAGCCTGTCTTCCTGGGGTTTTATGGGGACTCCATTACTTAGGCATGATTGATGAAACCATTGGCCACTGGTGATCAGCTTAACTTTCAGCCCCTTTCCCTTCCTGGAGGTTGAGGGGTGGGTCTGAAACTCCTACCCTTCTAAACACGGCCTGTTCTTTCTGGTGACAAGCCCCCACCTACTCAGGAATTGCCAGCCAGTCACCAGTCATCTCATACGTACAAAAAGACACTCTTACTACCTTAGAGATTCCAAGGATTATAGAAGCTGTATGCCAGGAAATCTGGACAAAGACCAAATATATATTTTATTTTACAGCTTCACTGTAAAGGGTGGATGTTAATACTACCTTAGTCAGGGGATTAAAGTGGTAGTACTGACATTCACTTTCAATCAGGTAGAGGCTGGCTCCTGTCCCACCCTTTCCCACTCCCCACTCCACTGGCGCTGTTTCTGCTGATGTCATTGACGACTGTACTGTTTACCCTGGATGGTCTGCTACATTGGATTTTGTCATCACCTGCTCTTTCTCCCGGCTCTCCTTTGGGAATTTGGTGTTTTGAAGATTGCTTATCATAGAATTCCAGTTTTTCCTCTTTTATTTCGACTACCAGCTACGCAGCCATGACTCCCTTCCCCACCTCTTCCCCAAGCTTTGAAATTATTCTATAAGCCATTGAATATGCATTGCGACTTGACGTCTCCTAAGTTCAAAAGGCATCTCTAAAACTAAAATCATTGTGTTCTTTGGCAAACTCGCTCCTTCTTCTGTATTTTGCTTTTATTGGTAACATCACTTCCCAGACCATCGCACAAATACAAAGGTATCTTTCTTGAATCGTCTTCCCTCATCATACCCATACTGAATTTTATCCATGTCCCCCAAACCTCTACAATATGTCCTTTATCTCTGTTCCTTCCATCACTGCCTTATGTGGGGCCTTTGTCATCTCTCATCTGAACTATGGTAGTAGACTCCTAAGTGGCCTTTTTTTGCTTCCTCAAAGGTACCCTTCAAACCACAGCCCAAGTGATCTACCTCAAAAGAAAATCTGCTCATGACATTTTGCTTAAAGTTCTTTAGGAGCTTCCATTGTCTGCTGGACGGTGTCCAGTTTGAATGCAATGCTCTGCGTGCCCCGGGAACGCAGTGCAGTGGCTCAGACGCATGAGACGCTGGGCTCCACTGCCCATTAGTTGTGTGGCCTTGGGCAAAACACTTAACCTCCCTCACAGAGTGAGACATGAGATTTCCAACCATCAGTTACTCGCCAAATATCCATGCGCTTCCCTAGTTTCTCAGCATTTCCTGAAGTTCACTGGCAGTGGGATGATGTGAGCCCTGTGACCTTTCTCTATCTCTCCTTTCTTGCTGTGACAGCCTTGGAGGACACATGTTCAGGATGGCACGCCAATAGATATAGTTGGGCTGCCTGACCCGCACAGGACTTAATAAAACTGAAAAATATCCCGTGAGTGTGTTAAGTCCCTGAGATTTTAGGGTTTTCTATTAGAAAGAGGCATTGATATCCTTGACCAACTGCCCCATGGAGTTGCTAGGAGGATCAGCTGAGACAATTAAGGCAGGAAAGCACCTAGTACTGTGCTCACTATGTATCTTTTTATCCTGTCTCAAGGGGCACAAACTTGCCCTTCTGAGCTCCTTTGAAGCCAGAAAAGTGCCCTACAAGACGGAGTCTGAGAAGCTGAGCTGGAGCAGGGCCGCTGACCTTGTGTTCTCAGCCCACATTCTTGCACACACACCTCCCACGTGTATCTAGTTAAGGTTTCACCAGGATTGTGAGGACGTTTGTCCCCACAGACTTTGGGGGAGAAAGTTAACACTTGGACACTACATGTTGTTACACTGTTAGAGTAAAAGCTACTTTTATGATGTTTTCTTTGATGATTGTTTTAGATGTGGGCTAATTTAGTCAAAATTTCTAGCTTGTTTTCTTGTATCCCATTATAAAAACTATTACATTGCAACTGAGGCGGAACAGATTTGAGAGACTATTTCTTCTGTTTCTCCAGATTGCGGGCCTTCTGACAATAAAGCTTGGTGGACCTATCCCCTGTCTCTTGGGAGTGCCTGAACAGTGACGGGTGGCCGGACCCTCTTCACCCGGTGACACTCCACGTGCTGTGCCTTCTCAAGCCTTCATGCTGTTCCCTGTGCCTGGAATCCTCTTCTGTGCTCACATATCCTCCAACTCTTGGCTAAGGAGCACCTTCCCTGGTCTCCTCAGCCTTGGCTGGCTGCTCCTAACTTTAGTCTCACAGCAGAGGACTGATTGCTCCTGCAGCATAATTATGTTCAACATTTTCAGACCTGCCTCCCTGGTTAGGCGGTGAGCTCCTTGAGCACAGAGTCTTTTGTAAATGCTGTACCTGTGTCTAGGATGCTCTCTGGACCTGCCTGGAGACTCCTCTCACCGTCACACCCAGCTCACCATTTCCTCCCCTGGAAAAAGGCTTCTCTCCCTCTGGCGCAGTTGCTCTTTCTCCTTTGTGCCAATTCTTCACCTGCTATGACTCTCTTAAACCATCCATCACTCTGAATTATAATTCCTCTTTTAACAGGCAGGGCCATCTGTGGACTTTGAGCTTTCCCAGGGCACACCGTACTTCATGGTGGCACTGGGAGCCCCATAACAGCGCCTCTTCTATATCAGGCACCAGTCAACAGTTTGGCTGACTATATTGACCTGCACTATGGACTTTGAAAGTAGAGTATCCTCTTAAAAACGTGTAGGACATTCTTCTTCTTCTTTCTTTTTTTTTGTTAAATCATAGCTGTGTACATTAATGCAATCGTGGGGTACAATGTGCTGGTTTCATATACAATATGAAATATTTTTATCAAACTGTTTAACATAGCCTTCATGAGATTCTTAGTTATTGTGTTAAGACCTTTATATTCTGCATTTAGTAAGTGTCACCTGTACTCTTCTGAGATGCACCGTAGGTGTGGTCCCACCAATTACCCTCCCTTCACCCATCCTCCCCCCTCCCCTCCCCTCCCTTGCCCCTTTCCCCATATTCTTGTGCTGTAATTGGGTTTTAGCCTTCATATGAAAGCTATAGATTAGTTTCATAGTAGGGCTGAGTAAATTGGATACATTTTTTCCATTCTTGAGATGCTTTGCTAAGAGGAATATGTTCCAGCTCCATCCATGTGAACATGAAAGAGGTAAAGTCTCCATCTTTCTTTAAGGCTCCATAATATTCCATGGTGTACATATACCACAATTTACTAATCCATTCGTAGGTTGATGGGTACTTGGGCTTCTTCCATTGGGCTACAGTAAACATTCTGGTACAAATATCTTTCTTATAATGTGATTTTTGGTCTTCTGGATATATGCCTAGTAGAGGAATTATAGGATCGAATGGCAGGTCTAGTTTTAGATCTCTAAGTACTCTCCAAACATCCTTCCAAAAGGAACATATTAGTGTGCATTCCCACCAGCAGTGTAGAAGTGTTCCCTTTTCTCCACATCCACCATAGTTTAATTCTTAAGCCAGATAGTGATAAGACAAGAA
>CAUYON010010728.1:0-10310 GCA_963573935.1 Arctocebus calabarensis | reverse complement strand
TTCTTGCCTCAATGTGTCCAAATCTTTGGTCATTTGGTCTTTGAATTCCTTGACTTCTAGAGACAATTTTTGAAATGCACCCAGAATTTCTAAATCCAACTTTTCCTCTATTTTATTGATCTTGTTTGCAATCCAAATTCTAAATTCAATTTCTGACATTTCAGCCATCTGTTTATGCATAGGATCCTCGCTTGTATCCGCCAGATTATTCCTTGGGGGGTGGTTGACTTAGTTTGGTTGTTCGTATTTCCAGAGCTTTTGATTCTGCCCCATGATTAATTTTACACCTTTTGCCTAGATGAGTAGATAAGACAATTTGGGTTGGGATTTCTAGGAGTAGTGATTGACCAGTCCTTTGCTTAAAAGCTTGGACTGGTGTCTGTACCTTTTCTCCTAGAGTTTTGCCAAGGACTCGTCGAGAGCCACTGCTTGACCTTCTTGGTCTCCTTCCCAGCTTTGCCCCTCTGTCACACCTAGTAGGTGGTAACAGTTGTGATCCAGTTTCCTCCAATGAGCAGATGCTCCAGAGGTTTGCACCTGCCTGGGTCCCAGTGAGGTCTGTGGCTCCACAAACAGTCAGCTACTCCCTGTCACTGTTTTGCAGGGGGAGGTGAGGCCTGACAACCTGGGTACTTAACAGGGGCTGGGGCGATTCACTCAGTTCCAGCCCTGTCCCTGATTGATGTTGCTAATGGGACAGAACAAGTATGCAGAATTTATTTCTGTCAAGGATATTTTCCCTGATCAGACCCGGGCTGCAAATGGGTTTTTCTCAGTCTGTGAGTTCTAGCCCTTTGTGTCAGCTTTCATCCCCTGAGGGCCAGGTTAAGCAAAGCAGCCCCTCCCTGTTCTTGCCGGTACTGCCTCAGGCAAATCCTTCACCTGCCTTGGTTGCAGTCTGTTCTGCTGGCACCAGAGAAGCCACCCATCTCCCCTGGCCACCCAGAATACTGGGAGTGTCTCCTCAAAACATCCCCATGGGTGCAGCTCTCCTGCTACTGTTCCCAGAGCTGGAGCCTCTTGTCTCAGGAGACCTGCCCACTAGCCAGGGCTGCTCCATTCTGTTACTGAGGGATTCTACTGTATTTCTCAGATCTTTGAGGGCTGCAAATTCTTGTCTCAATGTGTCAAAATCTTTGGTCATTTTGTCTTTGGATTTGTTGAATTCTTGAGACATCTTTTAGATTACTGCTTGAAATTCTAATTCCATATTTTCCTCCATTCTGTTGATCTTATTTGCTATCCAGATTCTGAATTTGATTTCTGACATGTCAGCCATTTGTTTATGCATTGGATCTAGTGCTGTGTCTGCCTTATTGTTCTTTGGGGGAGTTGATCTACTCTGATTATTCATATTGTTAGAGTTTTTTTGTTGATTCTGCCTCATGATTGTTTTTCACCATTGCCTCTGGCTGTCCTCAGAGTTGGGGAGGTGCCTCTCCAAGATTATACCCAGCTGGATCACTATATTGTTGCTGGATCTTTGTAGGGAGAGACCCTGTGCAGCTCCTCTGGGACTGACCCAGCCAGGGAGTTCTGGCTGTGGGAGCAGCTCCAGAGTGTGGCACACACTGATCCAGAAGCAGGGCAGGGGATGGTGCACACTATTCTGGGAGTGCCTGGCACACGGGGACTTTGGCAAAGTCCTGCCCTGGTTCCAGCAGTCTCTGGCCAGGAGGAGGGCTCCACCAAGAGGCAGGAAGGGCGCCGGAGGGAGGGCGCAGGTCTGGTGGCCTCCGGAGTCCCTGGCCAGATAGGTGGAGCTGGTACAGATGCAGGGAGGGCTCGGGAGGGAGGATGCAGGTTGCGCATCTCCCAGAGTTCCTGGCCATGGCGGGCGTAGGCCATGTTATTTTTGATGTATTGCTATTTACTTAATTCACATAAAAAGTTAAATGTATTTTTACATTGTTAATATTCAACTCAGAAAACTCAAGGGGATATGTTCAATAGCAGAGGTTCCTTATGTATCTCTTAGACTTCTCAGCATGAACCATTGCACTAGTCTTTGTCTGTTCACTAATCTATAAATATATTATGCATTTGAATGTCCTCACATTTATTCATATTTTATCCTTTTATTGTTTAAATATATCAAAATTCTATAGGTATATACTTTCAAAGATATATCCTATCTCATCCAAAATATATTCTCTTATAAACTAACACTATAATAATTTTTCCCTCCACAACATTGTCATAGCATTTATTGTCTGAATAATCTATACTTTGGGAAATGGTAATACATTATTTTTAAGACCATTGGCATTAAAGCTGAATTTCCTGAACTCACAGTCATCTCTTCTAGACACTAGCCATATAAGTTTGGATAAGTTACTCAACTTCCTTCTACATCTTTTACTAAGAAGCACATTATAATAATGCCTATCTCCTAGAGGGGTTCTGATTCTTAAATGAGTTAATAAATAAACCTAGAATGGTTCCTGATACCTAGTAAGCACTTAGTGAATGAGAACTAATGTTCTTTTTACAATATTTTAGTTCTCATCATTTCCTGTATAACATGGTGGCAAGAGTATATTTGGGTGAAAAGATAAAGATGTGACTTCCTGTTCTGATGTGCAATCTCAAGAAAGTCACATCACCTATCTGCATTGAAAGGGTTGAATTAATCTCTAAACTGTGATCAGGCTTGAAAATATCTTATCAGTTCAACTAAATTGTCAGTTGTTTGAGGGTTCAGAGCCAAGTGATTTTTATCTTTATATTTTCTATAGTTCATAAAGGTAGGGTTCATTGTTTTATTATTCAATAATTTATTAAATTAGTATTGACAGGTTGAAAAAAAATGTGCCTTTTGGGAACCCATAGACCTGGATTCAAATTCTGATTCCATTTATTATGTTATTAAGTTAATTTAAGTTCTCTAAATCTTTGTATTCTTATCCATAAAATGGGGATGATAGTACTTACCTCATTAGGTTGTTATAAAAATCAAGTGGAATGAGATAAAATACATAAAATATGTATTAGAGTTTCTTATTCTTAAAGCTAAGTATATCACTGTTCTTTGATAACCATGATCACTAACATTAATTAAACATTTATCATTTAACAGGAGGTTTGCTTAACTCTTCCTCTATTATACCTCATTAAATATTCAGAATAACCAGTCCACGAAGCTGCTCCTATTTTCTGTACAAAGTAGGTGAGGATACAGAGGCACAGATACGTGCACAAGGACACAGAAGCCTTGCTGCCCAGCTAGGATTAAGACTTAGGAAGTCCCCTGCTCCTGACAGCATACTTGTGGCTTCTTTTAGCTTACTGAAGTTTCTTCAAATAATTAGCTTCTTAAGGGTAGTGACTTTTTTTTCTGGCTTATCACAGCTGTTTCTACAGCTCTTGGTACAGTACCAGGAACATAATAGGTTGAAAGAATCACCTGTGTGATTCTTTTAATGGCATTTGTTAAGGAAAGACAGGAAGAAGGCAGTGAGTACATCATTTGGCTTAGTTATGTGAGCTTGCGATTGTACCTGCAATTGTTTCCTCATGCCTCTTTCACATAAAGACATGGTTATCTCTGATATATACTTGAAACTCTCTCCCTCACCTTGCAAGTGCGTTTAAGTGTGATGAAAATGAACCTGAATCCACTGAAAAGAATTTTCTTTGAAAAAAGCAAAAGAGACTGTATTACAGGAAACAGTTTGCAAACCAGGGAGCTGCAGCCTTGGCTGGAAACCAAGATATGTGCAGAGAGAACAAAGAGAAAGGCTATCTTTTATGGAGAAACTTCACCCAGGTTCCCACTCTGATCTACTTCTGCACATGAAGGGTGCAAACTTGCCTAGTTCTGACTGGTTGATACAGGTCAAGGCTATCAGTTGATTCAGGTGGTATGAACAGACATAGACAACCATGAAAGTCCCAAAGTTAAGAAAGCCTGGGGGCTTTCCAGGAAAACAGAGTAGGTGTGTGACCTCTAGTCAGCAAATAGAGTCAGTTGGCTCTATTTTGAATTTAGGCCCAGTTGGCCACTCAGGAGCCATCAGGAAGGACTGGTTCTTTCAAGATTCACATATGTGATAGTAAACCTAGATATCTTTGTCTGAAGACAGTTGTCCTATCTAAGGTCGCATCACTCTAAATTCTTCCAACTCTGGGCATTTCATCCTAATATTCAAATAGTCTGAATATTTTGAAATACATTAATATACTTGGGTTTCCTGTCCATTTACCTCACCTTTCTTACTAAACCAATGATTCAGTTCAATATGACAAAGTGCAAAATTCTTGTGCAAGGTGTTGAATAGTGTCAGTTAAAGAAGTATATGTCATGGTTCCCACTCTCCAAGAACTTAGAATCTGGAATTTTAAAAAGTTGTACAAAAGTAACACAGAAGAACCCAGAAAATATTAGTATGAATATAAGAACATGGACAATTTTAGTGAGCTCCCTTGTACCCAGACAGGAGTTATGCAAGCAATGCCCAATTCTTCTGTGGGAACTAAAGGGATATATTCATTCATCCATCCATCCATCCATCCATCCATCCATCCATCCATCCATCCATCCATCCATCATCTGTTTGCTTGGCACTTGCCACGAACATTTTAGGCATTGTGCTAGGTACAAGAAATTCAAATATAATCTATTCCCAAAACTTGTTTTCAAGGAGCTGCTACTCAGATAAAGAGAAAGTAATATACAAATGGATAATTTCCAGGAAAGAGGAAGTGAGATTTAAAAGTACACACAAACAGCTGTGGTGGTGTTAGACAGCAAGAAGGAACTAGTAAAAGTTTGCTGAGACTCAAACCTGATGGCAAAGGCATCTATGGAGCTGAGAATAGAACTACTGCTGTCCTAGGTGGCACAAAGCCTGTTTTGGAGATGTAGTCTGCCTGTGGTCAGCACCAAACATTAATGTTCCTTGTTTGGGCTGCTTTTGAGAAGAGCCATGACACATTATATTTCTTTTGTCTTTCTTTACAGATATGAGTGCAGAACATATAGCACAGGGTGCTTTGGATTATTGCAACACGATATGGTGGAAGGTGGTATCTAGTAAATACAGTTTAGACCCCGCCCCCCAAGGCTATGAATTATTAGCAGTGAGGCCAGGCACAAGTCAACCTCTCTGAGTCTTTCCTGATTGAGAATAATAAACACTGTACAAAATGCTATTTTAAGAATTATTGCATTTAATCTTCTCCATGGGATTAAAGTACCTATGAAGTAGGTACTTTCATCATCCCATTTCTCAATTTACAGATGAGGAAACTGAGGCTAGGAAGCTAAGTGACTTGCCCCAAATCGCAGAGCTGATCACTGGGAGCTGGGGTGCACATCTAGGCAATTTTGCCTGATGATTGACTTCTCAGGCCTGCGGTATGAAAAATAATCTAGCTCAATGCCAAAAGCATACAAGTTCCTCCCTACTGCTGTTGTTTAATTAATTGGAGACAGAGGGTCAAACACAGACTTGACAAGCCATGGACAAAACAAAAGGCACAATGTAAGGATCATATTTCTCTGGCTCTTTCTTTCTGAGGCCACTGCCATCCAGCCCTCAGCTCAGAAGTCAGGGCAGTCCTGGAGCACACTATTTGAGGGTCTTGGTGTGTAGGGAGTAATAAAACCATCATGCAAAGTGGAGTGTTTTGTTCCTTACGGCCAGTCCTATCCCAGAAATAGTGGGCTGCCTGATTCCTTCCCCTGGCTTCACATCACACCCCAATCTGCCATTGATTGGATGGAGATGAAGCACCTTTTCTATGGAGCAGGATCAATTTAGCCAATTTGTCTGATTTAGATGCTGCTGAGATCAGTTCCTTGAAGCCCAGTATTGGCAAAGGGTAAACTTCTTAATGTGATTCTGTATTTAGTTAAATTGCTCCTTATTTGGCTAGTAAAATTCTTTCTTTAGTTACCAGGCACTCATGTGATTAAAAAGTGACCTCTGAAGTTGGACAATTAATGTTAAATGTTGCTGCCAGGCAAAAAGGATGGCTCCTGGAACAAAAAATAAGGATCCTTATTTTTGTTCCTTCAAGAAACATGGATTTCAAATATAATTTGCCATTTCTACCTTGTGAAAGGACATCTCTCCTCATGAATCTCAGGGATGCTGAGAGGAGTGCCATTTCTTTTCACAAGGCCATGTTTCCAAATTAACTTGTTCAGATGCTAAGCAGAGAAGCGGCCGTGCTGTTAGGAAGAACAATTACTTCCCCCGGGTTATATACAGGCTAGTTCATTCAACTCATTTCATGTTCCAAACCTTGGCTGGGTCTGGAATGGTGGTTCAATACTGTGGAGCACTTAGAATTTTTATTTCTGCCAAGTCAGTGACACAGAAATGAGAGCCTGGTGAGAATCTTGTAAAATGCCAGGTTTGTGCACAACCTGTCTTCTGAGTCGGTCAAACTGAGTCCCAAGAGAGAAGCTGAGAAATATAGGGGAACTTTTGATCAGCTCTCCCAGGGAAGAGGAATGTGCACGCACACGCACAGAGGCACAGAGGCTTGACATCTGTGAAGCGTCAGAGTTGTAATTGGAGGTGACTTTGAATGAAAGGCCATTTCGGCTCTGTCTATAGCTTCCCTCTGGCCAGTCTAGCAAAGCAGGCCCTGTGGGAGGTTTGGACCTGGGTGCTCTAGCTCGTGGCAGAGGTTGAAAGGAGTAGAAGAGGTAGGTGGAGTGGCCCCCACATGACTGCTCCATACTGTCACTGCCTCTGCTGATGGCTCAAAATGTACCACCTCTTTACTGAGTGCTCTTGATGCCAACTGGCTCTGGGGCCACAGAGGACAAAGGCGCATACTGGATCGTCACATTTTATAAAGAGGATAATCAATCTTCCTCCACATATAGAGTGGAGCCAATGTCAGGAAAAAGCAATAAACCCTACCAGCTGCTCTGGGGCATTGGAAGGGAAAAGGGAAGGGGGGGGTCTGGGTTTGTTTTTTTTTGTCTTCCCCAAACCTGTGGGAACAGATTCTGTAGTAGATTACTACACAAAGAGGGTGTATGTTGGGGGGTAGTAAACATACTGGTGCAGGATGAAGTTCAGTGACCAGTTTTCTAAAAAAGACACTTTTCTTCTAAAAATCCCCAATCAAACTCCCACTCTATGTGCTTAATAAGCACATAATGTTTTTCACAAATAGGTCACCTGTGTATCCATGAACCTTGTAACCATGCCAGAGTCAGCAAGAACTCCCGTGTTTGGCCAGCTTAGGTCATTTTGGGAAAGGAGAACTGAATCATGCCCAATATTAACTACAGAGTAATTTTTTAAAAGATTTTCTGAGAATCTGGCAGAATGGAATGCTGGATATTTCCAGTAGCATTGTTTATCGTTGCCCTTGATGCTTTTCTCTATTTCCAGCATGTTTTTCTGAGAACACAAATTCCAGGACATTAACTGACAAAGCGTGAGTAGTAAAATAAATGGCAGAAACAACGTGAGATGAAGGCGAGTAGGTTTCTTTCCTGCAGGATCTTTTTGAGCATTCACATGTATGAAAATCTTCTAGATGGTACGTAGTATTTTTACAATGTATTTGATCGCAGGAGTCTTTTCTCCATGAACACATTGGGGAAACAATGCTGGGAAAAAACACATGTGGGGCATGACACATTGTGGAAACAACGCTGGGAAGAACACACGTGGGGCATGATAATGTAAAGAATGTTCCCTGGAAATTAGTCTCAAAGAAAATGTCTGCAGCCAGCCTTTCAGCGGTTAACTATTTGGAGGTTAGAAGATCCCTCTTCTACTTTGGGATTCAGGGTTAAGAGGTTCAGATTTTCCACAAGACTTGGGGAACTTCAAAAGAAACCCTGAGAGTAAGAATCCATGCAAATACAAGAGTGGGAAGCCTGCCTCATCTTGGAAGGGGAGGATAGCCATTGTACATTTTGAGTCTGAGATGCAGTGGAGTGGGACAAATAGTTAATGATTGAGCCCCCCAGCATGCCAGGGCTGGGCTATTTAGTCTTCAAAGTAGCTTCATGAGGTTTGTTACTACTAATTTACAGTGAAGGAAACTGAGGTTAAGCAAATTACCCGACAGTATAATTGTGTGGTGAATCTCGGACCTGGGACACAAACAAACCCAGTGTGTCTAGAGTGAAATGAGGCAATTTGACTTTTAGATGCCATGCTGTGTTGACTCATCTAGATATCCTGCTTCACCCAGGGTCATGGTTTAGTTGAGCCTGAGAGATTTATTTTGCCGTAAGGATAGAAATCATCTAAGATGTGAAGACTAGCTTAGTAAGAGTCTAGCCGCCTTTTGAAGGAATGGGCTAGGATTTGCTGAGGGGTTTGAGATGTTCCAGGGTCTAGTGAATGGTCACTAAGGGGATCTTAGAAGCAAATGTGAAAAGTTGGTGTTTGCAGTAGCGGTGAGGACTCTTCTTTGTGGAATCCGACCCATTCCTTGTAAATGGTAACCTTAATTCCTAAAACTGCTTACCTTTTCCTCTACTTGGAGGAAAACTGTATCTGCAAGAATTAGTCTATCTCATAGGGTAAACCTTTCCCACTAACCTCTAGAATAAATGGGACTTTCTAGGAAAGAAGGAATGGAAATGGAATAGCACTGGGCAGTTTTGCTCATAAGAACTCTATGCGTTTCCCTATGGCTCTGGGAAATATTCCACTTTTCTTTGTTGTAGATCTTCAGGAATTTTTGATATCAGGACAGATGCTGAGAAGGACCAACAATTGCACTTTTTAAAATTTTAGATTAATATGAAGTACATGTGATTAGGTTACATTGTTTGCATTTCTAAGGTAAAGTTCAAGTTGCAGTTGAGCTCCTTATCCAGGGGGTGAGTTGTACACCCTTACATTGTGCACATGAGGTGAGACCTTACCGACCCCCATCCCACCTCCACTTTCCCTTTCTGCCCCCCTTACCTTGAATATACTTGTGTTTTTCTCTCCTGTGGGCATGTAGTTGTTTATCTACTGGTGACATATGAGTATTAAGTACATTAGATACTTGCTTTTCCATTCTTGTGATACTTTACTAAGAAAATGTGTTTCAACTCCATCCAGATAAATACAAAAGATGTAAAGTCTCCATCTTTTTTAAAGGCTGAATAGCTTTCCATGATATACATACACCAAAGTTTATTAATCTACTCATGGGTTGATGGGTATTTGTATTGGGCAATTGTGAACTAAGTTGCAATAAATATTCTAGTGCAAATCCCCTTTTGGTAAAATGATTTTTTCCTTCTGGCTAGATACCTAGTAATAGGATTGAGGGATCAAATGGAAGGTCAACTTTTAGTTCTTTGAGAATTCTCCAGACTTCTTTCCATAAAGATTGTATTAGCTTGCAGTCCCACCAGCGTGTAGAAGTGTTCCTTTCTCTCTACATCCCCACTAGCATCTGCAGCTTTGGGATTTTGTGATGTGGGCTATTCTCACAGGGGTTATATGATATCTCAGAATGGTTTTGATTTGCATTTCTCTGATGATTAGGGATAATGAGCATCTTTTCATGTGATTGTTGGCCATTCATCTGTCTTCTTCAAAGAAGTTTCTGCTCAAGTTTCTCACCCACTTATAAATGGGATTGTCTGCTCTTTTCTTGTTGATTAACTTGAGTTCTCTGTAGATTCTGGTTGTTGGTCCTTCCTCAGATTCATAGCATGCAAAAATCCCCCATACTGAAGGCTGCCTGTTTGCTTTAGTTGTTGCTTAGCTTTGCAAAAGCTATTTAACTTGATCAGATCCTGTTCATTTATTTTCAGTGTTGCTGCAATTATCAATGGGGTCTTCACAAATTCTTTTCAAAGGCTGATAGCATCAAGAGTTTTTCCCACAAAGACCATATGATTCTCTCCATTGATGCAGATAAAGCTTTTGATAATATCCAGCATCCCTTCATGATCAGAACACTTAAGAAAATTGGCATAGGCCATTGCCACAACCACAATGTCGAAACGAAGGAAGCAGAATCAGCACCACTTACCTCCACAGCAGCATCCCCCATTACCGGAGAGGGAAGAGACTGGAGATGAAGAGAATGGGAGTCCTGTCGGTGAGGGGACCACCCAGCCTTCTGGGCCCTCCCCCCATGGCCAATGGAAAGCCTGGTGATCCCAGGTCAGGAAATCATAGAGTAGGAGAAGATAATTGGAACAAACATAACCAAAAAAGAGCTCATCTAGAATGTATAAAGAAGCATCCAGACAAGCTGTTAGGAAAACTGACAAAAGACCAGAACAGACGCCTCATAAAAATGGAGATCTAAATGAACAAGAAATGTGGACAATTACTCAACGTCATTATTTGTCAAACAAACGCAAGATAAAA
>CAUYON010010726.1:0-12764 GCA_963573935.1 Arctocebus calabarensis | reverse complement strand
GTATATACCCAGATGACCAAAAATCACAGTACAACAAAGATATCTGTACCAGATTGTTTATTGCAGCCCAATTCATAATTGCTAAGTCATGGAAGAAGCCCAAGAGCCCATCGATACACAAATGGATTAATAAACTGTGGTACATGTATACCACGGAATATTATGCAGCCTTAAAGAAAGATGGTGACTTTTCCTCTTTCACATTTACATGAATGGAGCTGGAACATGTTCTCCTTAGCAAAGTAACTCTAGAATGGGAGAAAAAGTATCCAATGTATACACCCCTAATATGAGACAAATTATTTATCGTTCAAGTGAAGGCTACAACCCATTTATTGCACAGGAAGACGGGGAAAGGGGAGAGGTAGGGAAGGAGAGGGAGAGGGTGGGGGGAGATGGGACAAAGGGTGAGATCACATGTGTGGTACATATTTGAAAGGTCAGGAGAAAACTTCTAAATACAGATCAAAAATGTTTTCACATAGTAAACGAGAAAATCTCATGAATGTTATGTCAATCAGGTTGATAAAAGTATCTCAGATTGCATGTGAAGCCTGCACACTGTACCCCATGATTGAACTAATGTACACAGCTATGATTCAATAAAAAAAAAGATAATTTTTTATTAAAAAGTAAAATTGTGATTCTTATACAGGTATAAAAATGAACATGAACTAGTTACTTTATTTTACTCACAAAGGAGAAAACTAATAAGATATGTTCAGTTCAAAGGAAATTTTAAAGAACAGTCATGTGTAGGGAATATGGAAATTAAGAATAAAAGACATTTTTTATCTGAACAATGAGAGCTTCCTTTAGATCAGGCCCAGAGAAGTATGGAATGGTACACAAACACATCCCCTCTCTGCCTTGGGCTAAGTCAGGAGTGTCGAATCCACAGCCTATAGGCCCAGAAAGGCAATGAATGTGGCCCAACACAAAATCATAAACTTACTTAAAACATTATGACATTTTTTGTGTGACATTTTGGTGGAACTTGATTGCACAGTTCTCAAGCACAAACTTTGTAGGCAGGAACTCATGTCCCAATGTCACATAGAATAAACACACATATGCTCTTGCTATTTGTATGCATATGTGGCTTCAGTTTCATGGCCGTGTGTGGCTTCCAGTATGGTATCTTCCAAGCACAGTCAAGTTGACACCATCAGATGTTACATGTGCTTGCAGTGACCTGGAGAGGCAGTGATTTTCAATCTATCATTGCGATGCTAGGTGTTAAATGTTATTCAGAAGTCAGGTAAGCATTCGTGTTGGATTATTAAGCTCTTCCACACTTTAGAAGTGTCTCACACATTGCCTGCTGTGCTTTGCATCTGGCCATCTGCCTCGCCCTGCCTCCATAGCTCAGATGTGGAAAGGCCCCAACCTTGCTTTCTGTCTGTCATCTAATATTCATAATAAAAGTAAATATAGTCCCTTATCTATAATTATGTTCTTAAGCCTTGCATGGTTTCTACAATAGCTCAAAAGAAAACAGAACTCCCCAAAAGAAAAATTACAGGTGATAGAAAATTGTTCAATGAAAAGTAGATTGATGAATACTTTTTTGTTGAGGCAAACAGTAAGGAATTCTGCTTAATTTGTAGGGAATTCTTGTAAGTTTTCAAAGACTGTAATTTGAAATGGCATTTTATGCAAATACATGATGTAAAATTCCATGCATACAATGGATTGTGATGTAAGGATAAAATAGCAGAACTTATAAAAAAGTCTGTTGTCTCAACCAAAATTGTTTTTAAAAGTTGCAATTCTGATGGATTTCATTCTAAAAGCTCATTATGTGGTAGCATATTTCATAGGAAAACATTAAAATCATTTCCTGAAGGTGAGTTTACTAAGCCATCTACGGATAGCATGGCAGATATAATTTGACCTGTTAAAAAGGAAGTTTTGTTTTTTTGTTTTTTTGCTTTTTTTAGACACAGAGTCTCACTTTGTCACCCCAAGTAGAGTGCCATAGTGTCACTGCTCACAACAACCTCCAGCCTCAGTCTCCCAAGTAGCTGGGACTACAGGCAGCAACCACAATGCCTGGCTATATTTTTTGTTGTTGCTGTTGCAGTTTGGCTGGGGCTGGGTTCGAACCCACCACCCTCGGTATATCAGGCTGGTGCCCTACTCATCGAGCCACAGGCCCACCCAAAAGGGAGATATTTTTAAAATAAGTTTTTCTCACCAAACTATATCCAGGAGAATTGAAGAAATTGGAAATCTATCAAAGAAGTCTGGAGAGTGAAGCTGCTAATTTTAAATTTTATGCTTTGCTGATGGATGACATAACTGGTGCTACAAATATAACACTACTTGCCATGTCGATAATGAATATAATGTCACTGAAGAAATGGCTTCTTTAGTGCCATTAAAAGACAGAACCAAATCAAGAGATTTATATGAAGTAGTGAAAAAATTTATTAAAGCAATTTTCTTTGTCCATTGTCAACATATGTGTATAGTTATTGATTGGGCCCTGATGATGGTAGGTAGGTGAGACAGACTTATTAGGAGATGATGCAATTGCCACCCAAAGCTCATGTTTGATGAAGTATCATTGCGTAGCACATCAAGAAAATTTATGTACAAAAGCTTTAAAAATGGATAACGTCATGCAACCCATCATGAAGACTTAATTTCATAAGTGATGGGAGTGAAATCATTACCAATTCCAGGAATTCTTTAAAAATATTGATGCTGAGTATGGTGATATCATTGACTTTTTTGAACAAAGATGGCTAAGTCAAAGCCAAATGTAGAAAAGATTCTAGGATTTTTGACATGTTATCAAGCCATTGATGGTATTAAGAACCAAATTTGTGCCAGAACTTGATGATAAAAACTGGCTTACAGATTTAGCATTTTTAGTAGATTTAATTGCTCATTTAAATGATTTAAACCTGTGTCTTCAAAGTGAAAACCAACTTAGCAATAGTATGTTTCAAACCATTCCAGTGTTCTAAATGGAACTGAAATTATGGCAAGTTCAACTTAAGAGAACAATTTTATGCATTGACACACTGGCCAAACTCAGTTCTGTGAACAGTGAAAGATGTGTGACCTTGCTTTTCGATCTGGTACATGAATTTGAAAAGAGATTTCAAGATTTGCAGGAAAATAACCAATAGTTTAGTGCATTTGCAACTCCATTTTCAGTCTACATAAATATGTTACCTGCAAATTTACACATGAGAATATGTAGAACTATAATCTGATAATCAAAGAAAAATTTGATTATGTCTCTTTACTGGAGTTTTACAGGTCCTGTCTTCCCAGAGGCAAGTATTCCTTATTTCACAATCACACTTTATTCATGTCTTTACTTTTTGGTAGCACTTACATTTTTAAGCAACTATTTTACAGATTGAAGCACATTAAGAGTAAAATTAGAACCGAAATATCTGATGAACACCTTGAGAACTCACTGAGAACTGCAACTATTTCTATCAAATGATATTCATGCATCGGTTTCTCAAATACAATGCCACATATCTCACTCGTTTTATGTTACTTTTACTTTTATAATAAAAATATTTTAAAAATATATTTTAATACTTTGACATGTTAAAGTATATATGTCTTCTATATTAGTGATTGCAAATTCAGGAAGTATTCAACCATTTTAAAAGACTTTCTGAATGGGCTGCTGCATGATTAGGATTATTATGTGAGGACGTTTTTGCTTATCTGTGGTGGCAAATATTACAGAAATTATGCATGCTATTTTTATCTTTTTTTTTTTTTTTGATCATTGGCTTTCTGTACTTAATGTGCAGCCCAAGAGAATTATTCTTCTTCCAATGCTGCTCACAGAAGCCAAAAGGTAGGACTCCTCTGGGCTAAGTAATCATGTCACTATCATGATGGGTGGTTGTAAGGGTGCTCACAAAAAACAGAAACCACTTAATGTATAGACAATCTTTAATCAAATTATTTCTGTAAACCAATGAAAATTCACTGCATACAATTTTGTATCAGTCCATACTGTATCCCCCTTGTCTGTAAAGCCTGCTTGTAATAAAGGCTAGAGTTCATAACTAAAGTCACTGGAGTCTGTCTCCCAGGCAGCTATCCTCATCTTGGCTCAATTAAATTCTTTAAATTACATGTTGTGCCTCAGTTTTTTCCTTTACAAAATGAATGTGTAAGCAGGAGGCAAACTCAGAGTCTCCTACAAGAAGAAGAAGTCATTTGAACTTCGGACAGCATTTGCACATTTAAAGACAGGATTTATTTGCATTTCTTCAGATGATTTACAGGATTGACCCATTATCTATAATTTACAAAATTGTACAAAAAGAAAATTTCTACAGTCGTGGAAGTTGTGCTCTAGACACTGCATAGTTTTCTACTGAAACACAAAATTTTCACTGTGTTCCCGTGTCCTCATTAGTCCTTGATGTCAGCTGGCCTATTCTCCACTTGATGTTTGAATTCTCTCTATAGAACCTCTTGTAATTGATTACTCCAATTATGTTTCAATACTCCCCAAAAGAAAGTAAACTGATATAACAAGGAGATGCTTAACATGTTCCTCCATATCTGTGTGTTCATTAACTCCTCCTTGGAGAGTCAGTAAGAGAAGCTCCTGGGACAACATGTAGAGCACACCCAGCTCCTGGCCTGGGACTTCCGTTCAAATACTATTCATGATTCTGCTGGGCTTCAAGACAGCTGCCTGCATCCTAAAATGTCAGTGTTTCAGGCAACTGCCTGGGCCCTTGGTTCTTGGATGCTGTTAGCTGAAAAATGACCAGACACCTCAAAGTAAGGCAAGTGCGTAACAAAGCTTACTGAGGAAGAGAAAGATAGGCTTACAGAGTAAGAAAGTTTATAAGACAGTGCACATTCACCATAGATGGTGAACTGGCCTTAGTTGGCAGGGCAAGTAGGCAAAGAGGCCTTGAACATCACCAGGGGTTCTCTTTTATATTGCTTGGATTGGGCCTACCTTGGGTTCAGAGGTCACTAGAAACCAGAATCTTACCGTGCTTGTGGACCTCCCATGAGCCTCTTGGAGAGTTCACTGGGGATGGGAACAGCAATGAAGATTTAAACTAAAGACATGATAATTAGTCTTAATTGTGTTCTTAGTTACTTTCAAGACTCTATTATACCTATTGCTAGGCTAGAGAATCCTCTACACCCTTTTGAGGTTGACATGCTACGTTCTGACTGGTAGATTGGTAAGGTGGTCTTTCCTCCCCAGGTATGAGCAATCACTTGGGACAGAATTAAGTCAGTCAGCATTGAGGTAGCAGCCTGGGGGCTCTGCCTTGTCCTCCTTCTCCTGGAGAGCTGTTCTTAACTAATTACCTAACATTTCCATTTTGAATCCTCATAAGAATAACCTAATTTCTATAGCTTTTGACAAACTCTGATAAGTTAAAGAAGAATAAATATTAATTTGAGAATATACTAAATAAAAAAACAGAAAGAATTATTGATACATGCAATAAGGATGAGTCCCATAAGTATTATGCTGAGTAAAAGAAGCCAAACCCAAAGCTTATCTGCTTCCCTGAGTCCTAGGAAAAGGTACATCTATAGGCAGAAAAACAGATAAGAGTCTTCAGGGATCAGGATATGGGGGGAGAGACTTTATGCAAATAGGAATGAAGTTTTCAAGTTTATGGCAATAGTCTATATTGTGTTTATGGAGTCATGTCAAAATCCATGTCATTTGTCAAAACCCACCAATTTATGCACTGAAAAATATATAAATTAAACCTGCACAAGGATTATTATTTTTAAAAGTACATGTGATTTGAATGTGTCTCCTTAAGCCATGTGTAAATACATCTTCTAAGAGTTTCTTTCCTCATTTCCTTTGTTCATAGAGAAGTTTACATCAAAATCTTGTTTGTGTGTTATTGATTCACCATCAACTACCCCATAGATTTTATCAAACTAGATATGATATGGGGTAACTTTTTCTAAGGCCTTTCATTTCTCCAACTGGTAAAACTAAAAAAAGTGGATTTTATTATCACATAGGATTTTGACCTTCTTCAACAACTAGGAGGAGAACACTTGAGGTCAAAGCTCACTAAACATATTTAATATTCTCCTCAATAAAGCTTGCTACTATGTCAATTGAGAAAAAATATATTCAAGTTCATCAGTTCCTTCTGAATAAATGCTGGTAGTATGCATATATGTGATTTTTAGGTTTTATTTGTTTGCTTGTTTTACATTGATTTTTAGATTGCTAACATTTTCTTCACGATGTCACCAAAATAATTAATGTAGAGTTTCCATAATGAGTCCTGAAAAAAGGTCATATTCCACTTCATGTAATAATACTGCATTTAAATTGAAAGGCTCCTCCTAGAGAGAGCTCCTTTCATTTTAAAAGGGAAGTGTTCCCCTCCTAGTTGGTTATTAGCTGCAACTGTCTTTGGCTCGATCCCAGGTGCAGGAGAAAGCTGATGACTCAATCTGTCAACATTTCCATTTCCCTGGTAAGGATCACTTATGAAGTGCCTTTAATCATTTATGAGTATGTTTCATTTGCTGTTTGCTGCAAACAGTTTGACTCTGCTGAGTTTGACAGCTTTCTGACATTCTGCAAACAGCTGCAATAACAGCCTTGACAATGTCATTTACAAATGAGGCACAGGCAGTACGAAGAAAGCAACTGATACACTCTAAGTAATATGATAATGGAAAGGGAAGGGCTATGGAAAACAAGATTGAAATGATATTGTATTACGCTGTAGGAGAAGCGAATTCCTAGACAGAGGAAACAATTGCTAAAATGCATCACATTTAATGATGTCAACACCATGTTCACCAAGTTTTCTGAAATGGTGACTGAATAGTGTGGGGCACTTTACATTTCCCTACGAATGCTAAAGTCAATTCTCATTGTTGACTACTAATACCCCACATTGTAGTTTTTCTCCCACTAATTTTGAGTTCCTTGAAAGTGAGCCTAAAACTCCTATCCCAGTGCCTAATAAAGTATATCACACACATCATATAATCAATATATCTCTGATCATATTCCTACTTTCCTTTTTTACTATAGATCAATCAAAAAGCTTTCATAAAATATACATATAAAGAATTTTAAAATTGTGGTGCCTGTATGTATATATACACACATACAAATATGTGTGTGTGGATTTATGAATAACTTTGAATATTTTAAACTTGTCTGAAGGATCAATCCACTGTCACCATTCACATGGGCAATATAGGAGAAAAAGTCTTGCAATATTAGCAATCCATTATCATGCATTCTTTTTAAATTTCCATCATTAAGAACAGTTTCATCATAGCAAAATTGAAAGGAAAGCACAGAGATTTTTCATATACATGCTTCCTCTTTCCTTTCCATTTAACACCAGAGCGGTGCAATTAGTACAATGACCCTACATTGACACATCATCACCACCTACAATCTGTAGTTTCTATTAATAGAGTTCACGCTTGGTGTTGTACATTCTGTGAGTTTTGACAGGCGTATAATGACATCTTTCTACATTTTAGTATCACACACAATTGTTGCATGACCCTGAAGATCCTCGGTGTTTCTTTCTGCTCTTCCTGTTCGTCTCCCTCTTCCCTCTGGCCTCTTGCATGCCTGATCATTTTAGAACCTCTGTAATTTGTCATTTCATGTAGTTGAAATGTGCTGAATATAGCCTTTCAGATTGGCTTCTTTCATTTAGTGAAATGCATTTTAGCCTCCATGTCTACCCATGGCTTGCAAGTCCATTTTTGTAGCACTGAATGAAATGGGCACATTGTAGAAGTTTTGAGATACATAAATGCCAAGAAACATACAATTCACACAGCTTACTCAGATATGTATGTGGGTCATTATGAAAGTTTTGAGATACACAAAGATCAAGACATGTAAAATCCACCTGGATGGAAACAAATGAAGCCCGGTAAGCTGAGTTAGCTGAACTTGAATGGGTGGATCAGAAACAATGCTGTCAACTATGTTTCTTAGAAGTGAAACAATGGACCATAACATAGTCTATCTCAGAACTTTGTCAGCCTACGTGTTCCATTGCCTGAATACATCACAGTTTATTTTTCTATCTACCTACTGAAGGACATTTTGAGTGCTTTCCAGTTTGGACCATTACTAATAAAGCTGCTATGAAAATCTCTGTATAAGTTTCCACGTAGACATAATAAGGCTTCAATTCCTTTGGGTAAACTGCCAAGGAACACAACAGCCATACTGTATAGTAAGAGCCATACTTTTTTAATATTATTACGTTCATGTTATATTTCTTTATGTATTTATATTTTCCATTTCATACAATGAATTTGAAGGCAGAGTTTTATTAAACCTAGTGTTTGATAATATTAAGTTAAAAAAGGAAATAAGCTTTCACCTTATTGTGAAAATACATTTCTAATATCTATGATATTGACATTGTTTGATTCTGTAGTTACACTTTAGGAAATTTATTTGAAAGAAATATACCTGTGAAGGAAAGTCTTTGAAACAATTTTCAAAGTATAGTATATATAATACTAATATATACAATAGTATATACAATAACTAAAACAAGAAAATAATATTAGAAGCTACAATTATTTAATAAGTGATAATGCATTAATATGTAGCATACTTAAACCCTTTGAAAAACCACCATACCAGGCTGCTATTTTAATAACTTTAAAACATTATGAAATGGCTTGGCGCCTGTGGCTCAACAGGCTAAGGCTCCAGCCACGTACACCTGAGCTGGTGGGTTCGAATCCAGCCCTGGCCCACCAAACAACAATAACGGCTGCAACCAAATAATGGCCGGGTGTTGTGGCGAGCGCCTATACTCCCAGCTATATGGGAGGTGGAGGCAAGAGACTCTCTTGAGCCCAGGAATTGAAGGTTGCTGTGAGCTGTGATGTCACAGCACTCTGTCCAGGGTGACAGCTTGAGGTTCTGTCTCAAAAAAAGAAAAAAAAAACCCAACATTATGAAATGTAATATTTTGATTTCATCTTTCTACCATTATGTATGTGTATTATTGTGAATTATTTCTTTATTAATAACACAATTTACTGAGTGCTTACTTTGTACTAGGTACTGATATAGGAGTTTTAATATACTACTTTATTGAATTCTCCCAACAACTTTAAGAAACAGAGACATTATTCTACATTTTATAGAAAAGAAAACAGGCATTAGGCACTAAGTAACTTTTCCAGTGCCATACATTTATTAGGCAGTGAAGGTTGAGATTGAACTAAGACCATTTGAATCAATAGTTTTCCACCTGCACTACCTATAATTTCATTATTCTGGTTTTTAGATGCTGTCCCAAGTGGTGTTTTAAATAAAATGTAATCAAAATTTTAAATAAATAAATAAATCTTTGCCTTAATTACAGAAGTGTGTGGCAGACATCTCCAATACAATAGTCAGTGAAAAACAAAATGATCCTAACAGACTATATGTACCATGTCTATGTAATAGCATTATATGGGTGGGAATTAAAGCTACATTTTATGCAAAAGTGAAAACTGCATAGAAATGTGGCAATATGGGGCTTTGCTTTCTTCATTCAGTTGTTTCCTTAAGCTGTTTTACCATCTTTTGAAAAAAGTAATATTTTATCTTTCAGACCCAATTAGGAGGAACTTTTTGACAAGAAAAAGTGTTGAAGCCATTGAAATTCTAAAGGAATTCTTTCCGACTTTCACGTAGTTAAGAAAAAGTACCTTCATGTGTCTTAGGCATGCATTTTTTTTTAATTTTTCCAAATTATCTATTTTTGATTTTCTAAACTTTTTAACAGTCAGATCAGTTGGTAGGCTAGGATAGAGGTGGCAGGATCTACCTGCTCATCTCCGGCACTGCATAGCACAGCATCCATCCAAGTTCAAATAGAATTTTAATACACGTTTATAAAGTTCACTTATTAATAACAGAGTATGTCAAATCTTTTCTTTAAGTAAAACTCTTCTGACATTAAAGTAAAATTTCCCCGGTCACATAGAATGTTTATTAGCAGAAGAGCCGACTCTAGAGTCTAGGCTTTGTGATTCCAGCTCTGGCTCAGCGCAGTGAGGAGGGGTTCTGAGGCCAGCCAGACCTTAGCAGGCCTTCTTGTGCTTCTCAGCCTTGGATACTCCATCAATCAAATGAGACAAATGGCTTCCTAACTCACTGGGCAGCAGAGAATGGAGGAACAGGTCCTGGAGGAGCGGCTGGTAAGGCAGCCCTGCAACCACCCATCTTCCTCCAGGATCTGGGCCTGGCCCTTGTTTTCACAGAACCTCCTGAGAGGTAAGGAGGAGACTTTCCTAGGCTGAGTAGGGAAACAAAAGAAAAGGGTTTTAAATGAAGGCATGATTCAAAGTGGGAGGAGACACAGGGAATGAGGGTGGTGCCCCAGTCTGAGCACAGAAGAAAATAGGCTTTCTAAATACAGCCATTCATTTCCAAAAAACACATGCTCTAGCCACAGGTTTGAACATGTCTTTCCCTTATAGATGTATCACTGCCTTAGATGACATCTTAGACATCTCGATTTAACCAGGAGCCTCATTTATAGAACCTGCAAATAGTAATAAAAAAATAATTATGCCATTGTTCATTGAAATGTTAGGCTACTCATCAAATAACAATGAAGTTCTTTAAAAATATAAAGTAGAGCATAAATATTAAATATTAATTACAATGATCCTAGTTATAATTAGAATCAGCATTTAAATCTACAAAGAAAAGGCTGTGATTATAAACTGCCATCATCTAGTAAGTTCTTTTATATTTTCCATTCTCAGGACCTGTGAAGAGTTCTGTAATAAGTTATAGGATAATTAATCTTGAAAGTGAAGGACTCAAAAAAAGTAGAGAGATGGAATGTCTCTAAGTGGCACAGATGACAACCTGTGCATTGAGGTGCGGAGGTATGGAGGTGAGTTCTCAAATTCAGCCTCTCTTCACCTCGTTGTTCATGTCACAGATATTTTAGAAATAGCATCTTGGCCTGTTCACCACGTTACCTACTATGAACACAAGAATAAACATGGTGGATCCAGACAAGACCTTCATGGAGCTTGTTTAGCTAGAATTATGAGCTCTGACTAACTGTGCCTTATTGTTCTATAGGTTCTCCAAAGGTCTAGACAAGAAAATATTCCTTTCTTTAGACCTTACACAAAGTTGGTATGGAGTAAAAAAATATTTAATGGTAGTAAGTGTAAATATATAAATGACTGGAATCACTATTAAGTGGAAAAACTGATGTTTACAGTCAGCAATTATGTCATGGAATGAATACATGTAGTACTTGAAAGAATTCCTTATTTACCAGGGACATAATCTAGGGCACTAAAGTAAATGTCAGTTGATACTCTCCATCTTCTTCTTCTCATTTTGTACTTTTGAGAAGGTCATCGTTTTCTTTTTCTTTCTTCAAAGATAAAATTCCATGCCTAGCATTCAAAATAAATTGGGGAACAGACCAGAAATCCAAATTAACAAAAAAACAATAAGCAAACTTATCGATTGCTGGTTCTAAGAAAGGGACCCATTGACATCCAATCAAATTACGTATATTTTTCTTTTGATTTGGGTTTCAGAAAACATGACTCTATAAAGAAGGAAATATAAAGAATCTTCAAAAAAGCCAAATTTTGTTTAACTATAAAATGACAAGGACTTCTCAAGAAAAAATGTGAGTGATGTCATTTATAAATAGGTCTACTATTAAGAACAATAATCACATTGCTCCTTAACTTTGCCTTGGTTTTTCCTCAAGGAAAGTCAGCATTTTCGAGCATGCCCAGCACAGCCTGATAGCATTAATGTGGGGCAATATATTACAATTTGGATTCCATTAATAGTCTTTTATTTTTTTTAACTCTCTGACATCAGGTATAGTATTCCTCCTTATATCACAAGCAAAATTTTGAGGCTGCAAAGTAAACTATGTGTTTAAAATATTTCTCATTCTACCGTTAAGACTATCTCTCTGTTGATACTAATCCTGCCAGCAAATCTTAAATTCAAAATAGCTATTTATACACTTATACATTTACATGTATACACAGTGCATACATAGCTAACATGGCAACAATGATAATCCAATATTATCTTCCTATTATATTTTCATCTCAATTTTAGGAGCAAATGTCAGGTTGTTGGGAATTGCAATCCACACAAATAGAAATGTGGAGGATACCCCATAAAACCATAATTATGTGACTTAAAAAATACCTTTACCCTGCATTTAAGGGAATTATGGAACACTGCAAGTGATGATCACTTTGTGATTAGAACCCACAATCTGTTTCCTGTGTTCTTTCATTCTTTGAGTAGCACGAAATTTAGGCAAAAAGAAGAATAATCAAAGAAGAACTATTGAGCTGTTAAAATGGAGAAGCGGTAGATACTCAAAGACTACGTAATAAAAGTATTAAATATTCATTTTGTTATTATTTCTAAGTTTCCCTTATAAGAGGTGAATGCAATAAAATGTACCTGAAGATATTTAAAACAATTACAGAAATGTATCTTTCATTCAGCACCTTTTAGAAACAAGGTGATTCACTTAAAGCATAGTAACACACACACACAGCTGATTCACTTCAAGCATAGTAACCTATTATCTTTTTTTTTTTTTTAATAATTTTATTGAAGCATAATTATGAACATTGGTGCAATCACAGGGCACGATTCATATACATTCAGAAATATTTTGATCATACTGTTACAGATATCCTTCATGGCATTTCCTTGATCACTATATAAAGACATTAATACTCTACCT
>CAUYON010010725.1:0-19079 GCA_963573935.1 Arctocebus calabarensis | reverse complement strand
TTTTCTTTCTATCTCTCTCATTTTGGTCATTTTCTTTTTCTTTTTTTTTGAGACAGAGCCTCAAGCTGTCACCCTGGATAGAGTGCTGTGGCATTACAGCTCACAGCAACCTCCAATTCCTGGGCTAAAGCGAGTCTCCTGTCTCCGCCTCCCAAGTAGCTGGGACTACAGGCACCCGCCACAACGCCCGGCCAGTTTTTTTTGGTTGCAGCCGTCATTGTTGTTTGGCGGGCCCGGGCTGAATTCGAACCCGCCAGCTCAGGTGTACGTGGTTGGCGCCTTAGCCCACTGAGCCACAGGCGCAGAGCCATGCCTGGCTTTTTGTTGTTGCAGTTTGACTGGGGCTGGGTTCGAACCTGCCACCCTCGGTATATGGGGCTGGCACCCTACTCACTGAGCCACAGACACTGCCCACCAAAAGCATTTTAAACAAGTGTAAGCCCAAAGATAACCACTAAAATAAAATCAAACCTTTCTAATATTTAAATGTTTTAAAAAGAAACGAAAAGACCACAGAGGGAAAATACAACAAAAAACAGTACACACAGTAATTACAAAATAATGAGAGATAATTCTATCAATCATCAATATGAGTGGGCGTAGCTTACCCATTTAAAAAATAAAAAGAGGGCGGCGCCTGTGGCTCAACGAGTAGGGCACATGCCCCATATACCGAAGGTGGCGGGTTCAAACCCAGCCTCGGCCAAACTGCAAAAACAGAAAAATAGCCGGGCGTTGTGGCAGACGCCTGCAGTCCCAGTTACTTGGGAGGCTGAGGCAAGAGAATTGCCTAAGCCCAGGAGTTGGAGGTTGCTGTGAGCTGTCTGACGCCATGGCACTCTACCGAGGGCGATAAAGTGAGACTCTGTCTCTGAAAAAAAAAAAAATTAATTAAAAAATAAAAAGAATTTTAGTTTGACTCACAAAGCAAGACCCATCTATGCTATATATAAGAGATACACCAAAAACAAAGTGATTCATAGAAGCTAAAATTAAATTAAAAGGATGGGCAAAGATATATGAGGCAACCAGAAATAAAAAAAAAAAAGAACAGAGATAGTTCTTCTGAAGTTGGAAATAATTTAAAGAAGGACACTTTTAATGCTAAAAGCCAAATTCACAATGAATAAATAACAGTTATAAATATCTGCACCAAATAAAAAATGACCAGATGGATAAAATAAAGAACTACAAAAGTTACAAGGAAACAGATTTTAAGGGACTATGTATGGTGACTCATCACCTGTAATCCTAGCACTCTGGGAGGCCAAAGCAGGAGGACCACTTGACCTCAAGAGTTCAAGACCACCATAATTATTTTGCTCTTATAAAAAGCCAGCCCCTGGCCTGGTGTGGTGGCTCATGCCTATAATCCTAGCACTCTGGGAGGCCAATGCAGGTGGACAGCTTGAGCTTACAAGCTCAAGAGCAGCCTAAGCAAAAGTGACATCCTGCCTCTACTAAAAATAGAAAAACTAAAGCAAGCCTGCCGCCCGTAGTACAGTGGTTATAGCTCCAGCCACATGCAAAGAGGCTGGCAGGTTTAAAACTGGCCCAGGCCAGCTAAACAATAATGACAAATGCAACAAAAAAATAGCTGGGTGTTGTGGTGGGCACCTGTAGTCCCATCTACTTGGGAGGCTGAGACAAGAGAATCATTTAAGCCCAAGAGTTTGAGGTTGCTGTGAGTTGTGAAACTACAGCACTCTACTGAGGGCAATATAGTGAGACTCTGTCTCAAAAAAAAAAAAAAAAAAAGGCCAGGCACAGTGGCTCAGGCCTGTAACTAGTACTCTAGGAGGCCAACGTGGGTGGATTGCTTGAGTTCACAGGTTCAAGACCAGCCTGAGCAAGAGAAAGATCCTGTCTCTACTAAAATTAGAAAAACCAAGGCAAGAGGATTGCTTGAGCCTGAGTTGGAGGTGGCTGTGAGCTATGACACCATGAGTAATTAATAAGTAAGCCTATTATTTTTTCATTATGTGCATCATTAATTCTGCTTTTGGCACTCTACCCAGGGCAACAGCTTTAGACTGTGTCAAAAAAAAAGAAAAAGAAAAGAAAGAAAAAAAAAACTAAAGCAAGAGGATTGCTTAAGACCAAGAGTTGGAGTTTGCTATGAGCTATGATGCTACAGGACTCTACCCAGGGACTCCGTCTCCTCTGGGGCTGGTGGGTTTGAACCTGGCCCAGGCCTGTTGAACAAAAATACAGAGCTGAGCGTTGTGGCAGGCGCCTGTAGTCCCAGCTACTTGGGAGGCTGAGGCAAGAGAATCGCTGAAGCCCAAGAGTTTGAGGTTGCTATGAGCTATGACGCCATGGCACTCTACCAAGGGTGGCATATTGAGACTCTGTCTCAATTAAAGAAAAAGAGCAAGTCCCCATCTCAACTAAAAATAGAAAAACTAGCCAGGTGTCATGGCAGACATCTATAGTCCCAGCTACTTGGGAGGCTGAGGTAAGAGGATCTCTTGGACCCAAGAATTTAAGGTTACCGTGAGCTAGGTTGATGCTAAGCACTCTAGTTTGGGTGATAGGATGAGACCCTGTCTCAAAAAAAAAATTTTTTTGGCTTGGCACGTGTGGCTCACCGGGCTGAGGCACCAGCCACGTACACTTGAGCTGGCGGGTTTGAATCCAGCCCGGGCCCACCAAACAACAATGACAGCTACAACCAAAAATGGCAGGGCATTGTGGTGGGCACCTATAGTCCCAGCTACTTGGGAGGCTGAGGCAAGAGACTCGCTTGAGCCCAGGAATTGGAGATTGCTGTGAGCTGTGATGCCATAGCACTGTACCCAGGGTGACAGCTTGAGGCTCTGTCTCAAAAAAAAAAAATTTTTTTTTTAAAGATGAAAACAAAATTAATGAGGCACATAATGGAAAAATAATAGGCTTACTTATTTAATTAGTCAAATTCCTAGGTATTTGTTTTACAAAACGGGCAAAGCAGTAGCTAATTTATTCAAAAAAAATAAGAAAGAAATCACAAATATATAGAATAAGGTGCCAAGGAGAAAAAAAATCATAAAACAATACACTGCAGCACTCCAGACAAAATAGTATAAGGCCAGAGGCAGTGGCTCATGCCTGTAATTCTAGTACTTTGGGAGGCCAAGGCAGGAAGATTGCTT
Organism: Arctocebus calabarensis; assembly: GCA_963573935.1. Taxonomy (NCBI): domain Eukaryota; kingdom Metazoa; phylum Chordata; class Mammalia; order Primates; family Lorisidae; genus Arctocebus; species Arctocebus calabarensis. The sequence goes on along the minus strand of CAUYON010010725.1, from coordinate 15,945 downwards.
AAGTTCAGGAGTTCCAGACCAGCCTGACCAAAAGCAAGATTTCCGTCTCTATATAAAATAGAAAAATCATCTGGACGTGGTGGCATCTAAAGTCCTAGTTACCTGGAGGCTAAGACAGGAGAACTGCTTCAGAGGTTGCAGTGAGTTATGACCACAGCACTGCACTCTAGCTGGAGTGACAGAGTATCTTAAAAAAAAAAAAAAAGCAGAAGAAAAATACACTAGTAGACTTGAACATATGGGAAATCATTTCTTTTTTTCTTTTTTTTTTTTGAGACAGAGCCTCAAGCTGTCACCCTGGGTGGAGGCTGTGGCATCCCAGCTCACAGCATCCTCCAACTCCTGGGCTCAAGTGATTCTCCTGCCTCCGCCTCCCAAGTAGCTGGGACTACAGGCACCCGACGCAATGCCCAGCTATTTTTTGGTTGCAGCCGTCATTGTTGTTTGGCGGGCCTGGGCTGGATTCGAACCCGCCAGCTCAGGTGCATGTGGCTGGCGCCTTAGCTGCTTGAGCCACAGGCGCCACGCCCAGTAAATCATTTCTTATCCTTGGATAGGATGATTCAACATCAAAAATATGTCATTTCTCCCTGTTAATTTACAAATTTATCATAATCCCAATTTAATAAAAGCCTTTTTTTTTTTGAGACAGAGTCTCATTATGTCATCCTTGGTAAAATGCAGTGGTGTCACAACTCACAGCAACCTCAAACTCATGGGCATAAGCAATTCTCTTACCTCAGCCTCCTAAGTAGCTAGGACTACAGGTGCCCACAACAAGTCCCGGCTATTTATTTATTTAATTATTTAGTTTTTGGGGGTTTTTTGAGACAGAGTTTCACTTTTTCACCCTCAAAGGAGTGCTGTGACATCACAGGTCACAGCAACATCAAACTTTTGGGCGTAAGCCAATCTCTGGCCTTAGCCTCCCAATTAGCTGGGACTACAGGCGCCTGCCACAACACTCAGCTATTTTTTTGTTGTTGCAGTTGTCAGTGTTGTTTAGCTGGCCCAGGCTGGGTTCAAACGTGCCAGCCTTGGTGTATGTGGCTGGTGCCGTAACCACCCTGCTACGGGTGCTAAGCCAAAGATAAAGCTTTTCTATGGAACTAGGCAAGTCGAAACTAAAGTTCATATAGAAAAACAAACATGGCTCGGCGCCTATGGCTCAATAGGCTAAGGCGCCAGCCACATACACCTGAGCTGGCGGGTTCGAATCCAGCCCGGGCCCGCCAAACAACAATGACAGCCGCAACCAAGAAATGGCCAGGTGTTGTGGCGGGAGCCTGTAGTCCCAGCTACGTGGGAGGCAGAGGCAGGGGACTCGCTTGAGGCCAGGAATTGGAGGTTGCTGTGAGCTGTGATGCCATTGCACTCTATCCAGGGTGACAGCTTGAGGCTCTGACTCAAAAAAAAAAAAAAAGAAAAACAAACATGGAAGAATTGCTAGGAAAATAAAAGGGAAAAAAAAAAAACTGAGCGAGAAGACAAGCCCTACCAGATATGTGTAAAGCCTCTATAATTAAAACAATGCGGTGCTGTACACAAACAGACAACAGACAAGGAGAACTGAATAGAATGTCCGGAAACATACTCAAGTACACATAGAAATCTAGCATGTGACAAAGGTGATATCTCAAATCACTGGGACAAAGAATTTTTAATAAATGGTGTATGGGCTCGGCGCCTGTGGCTCAACAGGCTGAGGCGCCAGCCACGTACACTTGAGCTGGCGGGTTCGAATCCAGCCTGGGCCCGCCAAACAACAATGATGTCTACAACCAAAAAATGGCTGGGCATTGTGGCGGGCGCCTGTGGTCCCAGCTACTTGAGAGGCGGAGGCAGGAGACTTGCTTGAGCACAGGAAGTGGAGGTTGCTGTGAGCTGTGATGCCATAGCACTCTTTCCAGGGTGATAGCTTGAGGCTCTGTCTCAAAAAAAAAATAAAAAAATAAATGGTGTATGGATAGCTGGCCAGCCATTTAGAGAAAGATAAATTAGATACATGCCTCATATCAAACAGAAGGATAAACTCCATATTGAGTCAGGGTCTAAGTGTACAAAAGTGAAACCAGGTTCTAGAAGAAAATACGAGTGGATTGCTTGCCAACTTGTGAATAGGAAAGATTTTTCTAACTCTGGTTCAAAATTAAGAATCAGGCCAGGCCAGGCACGATGGTTCACACTTGTAATGCTAGCACTCTGGGAGGCCAAGGCAGGTGGATTGCCTGAGCTCACAGGTTCAAGACCAGCTTGAGCAAAAGCGGGAGCCCTGTCTCTAAAAATAGCTGAGGATTGTGGTGGGCACCTGGAGTCCAAGCTATTTGGGAAGCTGAGACAAGAGAATCACTTGAGCCCAAGACTTTGAGGTTGCTGTGAGCTATGATGACACAGCACTCTACCAAGGGCGGGATAGTGAAACTCTGTCTAAAAAAAAGAATCAGTCCAGGCATAATGGCTCATGCCTGTAATCCTAACAGTCTGGGAGGCCAAGGCACGTGGATTGCCTGAGTTCAGGAGTTCAAGACCAGCCTAAGCAAGGGCATTTGTTTTTGTCTTCAGCCTGACAGCATACAGTCAAAATATGGTACTGTGTTCAAAAGTTGTTTTTTTTTTTTTTTTTGCAGTTTTTGTCCGGGGCTGGGTTTCAACCCACCACCTCCGGCATATGGGGCTGGCGCCCTACTCCTTTGAGCCACAGGTGCTGCCCCAAAAGTTCATATAGAAAAACAAACATGGAAGAATTGCTAGGAAAATAAAAAGGAAAAAAAAAACCTAAGTAAACCTTACTTAGGTTAACTCTCCCTCCTCTCCTCTGTACTAATTTTATTTTTTGGAGACAGAGTCTCAGGCTGTCACCCTGGGAGGAGTGCTGTGGCATCACAGCTCACAGCAACCTCAAATTCATAGGCTTACGCGATTCTCTTGCCTCAGCCTCCCAAGTAACTGGGACTACAGGTTTCAAACTCCAGAGCTCAGGCAATGCACCCACCTCAGCTTCTCAGAGTGCTAGGATGAAAGGTGTGAGCTACTGCACCCTGCGTCTACCTAAAGTTTTATTTTTAAGTTTTTCAAATAAGTCAGATCATTTATTCACCTGCCTCAAACTCCCTGTAAGTTCCCATTTTATTCAATAAAAAACAAAGTCCTGGGCGGCGCCTGTGGCTTATCGAGTAGGGCGCCAGCCCCATATACCAAAAGTGGTAGGTTCAAACCCAGCCTTTGCCAAACTGCAAAAAACAAAAATAGCTAGGCATTGTACCAGGTGCTTGTAGTCCCAGCTACTCAGGAGGCTGAGGCAAGAGAATCGCCTAAGCCTAGGAGTTGGAGGTCGCTGTAAGCTATGTGACGCCACAGCACTCTACTAAGGGCGATAAAGTGAGACTCTGTCTCTACCAAAAAAAAAAAAAATTAAAAAACCAAAGTCCTTCAAGGTCCTAAGGAAAGTGCCTGTACTCTGCCTTCTACCATCTCCATCTTATCCATTGGTGCCCTTCCTATATTTACTGAGCTCCAGCCCCACCCTGAACTCCTAAGACAAGACAAGTATACTCTTGCCCCAGGGCCTTTGCACCTGCTGTCTCCTGGGCCTACAGAGCATTCCTCTAGACACACCTGGTTGACTCTTTCCTTCAATCTCCCAGTCTTTGCTTAAACACCACCTTCTCAGAGAGGCCTTCTCCAGCCTCCTCCAGCCACACCAGTGAGAACATCACCTCCTCACTGTCTCCCTTACTCTGCTTTGTTTTTCTTCACAGCACTTTCAGGGATTGATGTTCTGAACTGGTTTGTTGATGTTCCCTCCTTCTAGGAAGGAAGCTCTCTGGGGACACAAGCATTGTCTGTTTGGACCCCTGTTGCATATAGTATGCTGCCTGGAACATGGTAGGTAGGTGTTCAATAAACATTTGCTGAATGAACAATTGACTCACTGGATGGATGAATGGGGTTTCCTCACCCCACAGCCTCCTGTTGCTACTCACATATACTGAACACTTTGCTGGTGGCTGACACCATGCCAGACGTGTGCTCGTATCACATTACCTTATAGAATAGAGGTTTTTTCCTCCATTTTACAGAGTGAAAAAACTGAACCACCAAGAGGTTAGGCAACTTGCCCAAAGTCATATGGCTTGTAAGCGACTAAAGCCAAGACTTGAACCCAGGTTTGTCTGATAACATGTCCAGTCCTCCCAACCTCAGACCCTCTTGGTCCTGCGGCCTGCAAGGCTCAGAATTACCAGCACAGAACATGTTGTCAGTGATGCGGATCCGGGTGGAGGCCTTGCAGACCTGCCGCTCTACGAGGGGCAGATTCACCACCTGCAGGACCTTGGGCTGCCCATCTTCAGTGCTGGGTGTCCACTTCTCCTTCAGGTTGCCCCAGCCTGTCACTCGCCCTTTGTATCCAGCCCGGAACAACCTTTAGGGAAGGGAAAAGGACCTATTGAGAACCAGCTCCTAGAAGAACTTCTTGGCCACAGCTCCATTCATTAGTGACCAAAACCTAAAACACTGATGCTGGAAAGAACTTTCAGGTTTACTCTAAGAAACAGGCCTGGAAAAGGAGAAGGGACTTCTGGAAGGCTACTCAGTATCAGAGCCAGGCCTGCATCCAGCCTCTGCCCTCTGCCCCCTCAGCCAGTAGCCCTCTGGCCAGCTCACCTGGCTACTATCTCCTTGTCGGGCAGGCACACGGGGTGAATGTAGTCACTGAAGGTGATGGGCTTCTTGAGCTTCAGTAGGGCAATGTCCCTGTCCAAGTTCTCCCGCCAGTTGTACCTGGGGTGGATGTAGACCTTTTCCAGCATGGAGATCTTTTCAATGTTTCTCTCGTACCTGTGCAGAGCCCAACAGAGTAGTGGAGAAGCTGTAGATCCACCCAGTGAGGGTCAGCCAGTTCCCTAAGGAAGGAAACTGCCTGCTCTCAGGCTCCAGGGTGACCACCCCCTGGCAGCTTCGTTCTGGCCCGAAAGCCGCACAGGGCTTTGGAGTCACACAGCCCAGGCAGGGGAGCTAGAGGCGAACAATGATTTCATTCTCTGTCCCCAGCTTCCAAGCCTTGGTCAGGACATGGCCCAACAGACGTTCCAACAGGGCCTGCTGGGATGTCATATTGTGAGGGATGTACAGACATATCCTACATGCCCTAGGGTCACCAGAACCCCTCATGGTTCCTCTGAAGGATTCAGACCTCCACCAGACACCCGTGAACCACAGGTTCTGTACCTGGTACGGGAGTGCTTGCCAATGCGCACCAGAATGTCATTCTCAGTGAAGTTCTTGTCCCAGGGTGGGTATAGGAGGCAGTGGGCAGCAGTGAGGACCCAACGGTCACTGATGAGGCTGGCTCCACACAACAGCTCCTGGGGACTCTTCTGGAAAACCATCACCTGCCTGGGAAGGAAAACAGGAAGCTTAGGAGCTAGGGGCTGCCTTTCTACCTGCCCTGGTCTAAGAACTAGTGGGACAGAGCTGCCTACTAGGTCCAGGTCACAGCTTGGCCTGGATGCCCTTGGGGACTGGATCCCCTACAATGATGAGGGGTGGCCTTATGTTTTTTGTACCCCCTTCTCCAGCTTCTTCCAGTCCAGAGTTGACACAGCTTAGCACAGCTCTGGAGTCAAAGGAACTGGAGTCAAATTTTGACTGTGCAACCCATTAGTAGCTGCCTGGGACAGTCACTTAATTCATAGAGCCTCAGCTTCACCATCTGCTCAGGACATAGAAATAATGAACCCGATCCCACAGGGGTACTGTGAGGAGATGTGAGGTCAGGGCGCTCAGCTATTATTATCCACGGGCAGGGTGATCTTCCATTGCTGGGGCAGGGGAGTGCAGGTAGCACGTGCCCACACAATGTGTGGTAGTGCAGCCCCAGACGCACCAGGGCGCAATGCCGATCTCCGCATCCCAGCCCTCCACAATACGCCCCTCTATGTAGGACTCCAGAAGTTCCTCTTCTGTTTTATCCTTCACCGACTTCTTCTCGAACAGGGGCCTCAGCCCACAGTCTGCAGAGCAAGCCAGGCTGTGAGGGGCCAAATCCAAGCCACCAGCCCCACAGCCCCTGCACAGTGATGCCAAAGCCTCACCTGCCTCTCCGGCACCAAAGGTCTTCGGATTGAAGAAGGTCTGGAATTCACTGGTGGTGGTACGCCCTTCAATGGCTGTGTCCGGGTCTGGCTCCTCTACTTCCTCATCCACAGCCACATCTGGAGGGACCCAGATGGCTGGGACTGGGCTGTGCTATTCATCACCCACCTCTAGGACACCCGATTACCCTAGCTGGACTTAAGGCCATCTGGTGCAGGGTTAAGAGTGCATATACACCTGGGTTATCAAGTAATGTAACCTCCCAGAGCCTCAGTTTACTTATCTGTATAGTGGACTTAGTACCTACCACCACCCAGTTACTATAAGACTGCAATGAACACACTCAGCTAGTAAACCTAAGATAAGACTATTGGTCTTTATTTTCTCCTAGGCTTTGTCCTCTGCATTTCAAGCCCCCTGCCCTGTCTGCTTACCACAGTAGTTGAGGTCGCAGTACTCAAAGTCACCAGGCTTATCCGCCACATAGCACCATGCACCCTCCTCATCCCCATCTGGGTTGCGACAGAAGTTCTCCACCAGCAGCACCTCTGGGCTAAAGTCTTGATCCTTGCTCAGAGCCTTGGCCTCCATGCTGGCCCAGGACAGGCAGGGGGACCCCTGTGTGGTCATGGCCAGGCGTCCCTGGTACTGCTTGCCCCGATTAGGGATGCACTGCTCCCGTGGAGGTGACTCATTCATCCCAGAGCCTCTGGAGCGAGGAGTCATCTCGACAGTGGAACGCTCTTGACCTGGTGGGTGAGGAGGCAGGGAGTAGCGCGGGCAGAACCACACACTGAGCCAGACACATGAGGATTGGCATCCCTGTCTTACTGCTTTCTGCCTGTGTGTCCTTGGGTCACTTAACCCCTCTCTGCAGTTACCAATGCCATTCTTGCAGGTTTGTGGAGAGGGTTAAACAAAATACACAGTACAAGGGTCTGACACAAAATAAACCAGGGATAGTAAGTAGTTTTGGCCACCAGGGCTATCTGTAATCAACTGGTAGTGACTATCTAGGAAGATTCTATGGTTTTCATGGGCACAGCAGGAAAGATTGCTGGGATCCACTAAGGATGTCTCATCTGGCAGTAGGTCAGTTTCTCCATGCCTGCAAAATGCTTAGCATCAGTGTGTGTGTTGGGTGGGGGGTAAAGGTAGCAAGTTTTGCTAGGATGATTAGTAACTTTCTAGAAGACTAGTCCCAGGATCAAACAATGAATCTAGCAGGGATGCACAGACACATGTTTGGAAGATGAAAGTAAGGGAACAAATTCCTTACCCCTACTTGTTTTAACATCCTTTGCCCTGTGACTTTACAGGCTTAAGTGTATTTCACCTCTTAACTTTGGCCTTGAACGTGTACTTGCTCTGACCAACGGAACATGGGGACAAGTGACTGTGCCAGTTCTGAGCTTAGTCTTTAGGACAAATGGTGTGACTTGGCTCACGTAGTTAAGTGGTTAGGGCACCAGCCACATACACTGGGGCTGTTGGGTTCAAACCCAGCCCCGGCCCGCTACAAAACAACAATGACAATTGCAACAACAACAACAACAGAATAGCCAAGCATTATGGCGGGTGCCTGTAGTCCCAGCTACTTGGGAGGCTGAGGCAAGAGAATGGCTTAAGTCCAAGAGTTTGGGGTTGCTGTCAGCTGTGATGTAACGGCACTCTACCAAGGGTGACAAAGTGAGACTCTCTTTCAAAAAAAAAAAAGACAAATGATGTATGTCTGCTCATTATTTTGTGCTTCTGCCATCACCATGAGAAGATCTTCCCTAAGCATTTATTGCCTTTTAATCCTCAGCCCCAGAGCAGTTCAGGGCCAACAAGCAGCAAGAAGCCAGGCTCAGCCAGAGCCATTGTTTGAAGCAGAACCACACAGCCAGGCCTGCATCACTTGACCCACAGACACATCTGCAGATGCAGCCGAGCTCAGCAGAGCCAGTCCCACCAACCCGCATCACAGAAGGAAGACATGATAATGTGGTATGCCCCGGAGATGTCACAATGCTTTGTTCGGCAGCATTATCATGATTACCACTATCTAATACACCATGGGAAATAATTACAGAATCATGAAAGGCTGAATTGCATGCAGCTTGCTCTGTGATGCTCAGAATAGGGCGTGTAGTCTGAATGGTTAGGGAAGGTTTCCTGGAGGGAAGGGCGCCCGAGCAGGAAGGAAGCATGTTTAGAATATGCCATAGCCTGGATCGTAAGGAAGTAAGGACCAGGGAGGGGAAGGGCACTGGCAGCCAATTCCCCATCTCCCCAGACTTCACTGATCAACAGGCACAAATATGTTTTGAATGCTTGCCAGGCACTGTGAAGGGTCATCAATCACCCCAGCTCACCACAGACAGGGATGCTGCACTCCTCCCTCCGCACCGTGGGGTCCGTGGTGTAGCACCAGGGTCCTGTGGTGCTACCGTCTGGGTTGCGGCAGAAATTCTCCTGCAGGTCAGCCCTAGGATGGCTGGTGGAATTGACTCTGAAATAGAAAATTGCCCAGTAGAATGCTGTCCCTCCCAGTTATCCCTGCTTCCTGTCCTCAGGCCCTGAGGGACAGACCTGCCCATTACTCACTCAGGCTTATGTGGGTAGTGACTCCGCCATAGCTGGCACTCGATGCCTGAGTGGGTAAAGTTCACGTGCCCTCGGTAGTTCATACCCAGACCCTCAGCACAGTTACCTGCAGAGGTCAGGTCAGCATTAGATCCCGAGGCTCTGGCCCCCCTTTCTTAGCAGACCTCTGTCTATCCATCCTTGCCAAGCTCTCTCTGCTTCACTATCCTTAATCTGCTCTTGCTCAGCACCTCCCCTGAGCCCAACAATTCACCGATCCATTTAACAGTAGTCACCAAATATTCACTGATTACCCACCATGTGACAGGCATAGTGTCAGGTACTAAGGACATATTGATGAATAAGACAGTCACAGTCAAGGGAGGTCCCTATCCTTCTGGAGCTTCTGTTCAGTGGCTCCTCACAGCAAGCAGGATGAAAAAGTAAACAAAGTTCTTTTAATCAGGCCCTGGTCTGCCTGTCCCTGTCAGCTTGGCGCCTCAGGCCTCAGAGCCTTTGCACATATGGCTTTGTCTGCCCATAGTGCTCTCCTGTTGGTTCATCAATGCATCCTACAGGCCAGGCAGAACTCTGCTTCTTCTGGGAATCCATCTATCCTGCTAGCAAACCAGATGCTCTTTCTCTTATGTTTTCTTGGCACCTTGAACAGAGCTTTTCTAGCAATCACTTCAACATTTTGTATTTTTGTTTTCTAATGAGATTGTGAGTTATTGGAAGGGAAGGACTATATTTGATTTTCTTAAAATCCCCTAACACAGGGCGGTACCTATGGCTCAAAGGAGTAGGGTGCCAGCCCCATATGCCGGAGGTGGTGGGTTCAAACCCAGCCCTGGGCAAAAACTGTAAAAAAAAAAAAAAAAATCCCCTAACACAATGCCTGGTAGGGCTTAATACACGTAAATTGCTTGTTGAGTAAGTTATCTAACAAGTGAAAGCATGGCCAGTGAATAGAGTGCCATGTAGCAAAACCTGTTGTCAGACTGAAATGTGTTCGGAATGCTGGGAAGGAGGCAGGAGGCTCCCTGAAGGCTCAGTGAAGATGGCGGCATTTGAACCAGTCCCTGAAGTACGGGAAAGTATTCCATAGGCCGTGATGGTTGCTCCAGAGAAAGGTAATAACATAAATGAGGCCCAGGAAATAGAAACCTTTGGCATATTTAGAGAAGTCTTTGCTGTTAGAGTAGCTGTGGGGTTGGGTTTGGGTTTGGTGCAGGGTTCATGTGTGCGAGAGCAGGCTAGAATGAGAGTTTGCCAGGCTAAGAAGCCTGTGCTTTACTCTGTGTGTAGTGGGGAGCTCCTAAAGGTTTTGGAAAATGAACATGATATGATCCAAACTCTTACAAGGGTGGGCACAAGCTCAGGTCAAGCAAATGAAAGACATGAAGGTATTATCCCTTCATTCAGTTGTTCCTCCAGCATTAATCATCTTTTTTTTTTTTTTTTTTGAGACATAGTCTCACTCTGTTACCCTCAGTAGAGTGCTGTGGCATCATACCTCACAGCAACTTCAAATACTTGGGATCAAGCAATTCTCTTGCCTCAGCCTCCCAAGTAGCTGGGACTACAGGCACCTGCCACAATGCCTGGCTATTTTTAGAGATGGGGTCTCACTTTGGCTCAGGCTGGTCTCGAACCTGTGAGTTCAGGCAATCCACTGGCCTTGGCCTCCCAGAGTGCTGGGATTACAGGTGTGAGCCACCACACACAGCCAGCATTAATCATCTTACTGAGTGCTAGATACAAAAGTTGATGTAAAGATACAACCTTGACCTCGAGAACAAAAGGCAATGTCATATACTAGAGACTGCCACCACTGGACCATGCTCCTGACTAGCCCCTGGTCTCCTCTTCTCCCAGGCTCTCCTACCAGCTCCACACCCTGTGGTCAGTTGCTCACCTTCCATACATTCTTTGAACTTTTCTCGTGACTTCCTCGCTGATGTACAAGCTGGAAAAGACCCAGAAAAAGCTTTTGGATTGGGGTGAGGGAGGATGGGCTGAGTGGAGGAAGAGTGGGATAACTTTGTGAAACAGAGATGGATAGAAGAAAGGAAAGAAGGAAGGGGGAGGTTGGGTGGATGGATGATTGGATGTACCAAAAGATTCTCTGGGATAGAATATTCCCTAAGGGGGTCCCCAGGCCTCCCTTCCTGGGGCAAACCCTTCCCAATGCTCACCTGTGTACTTGTTCCAGAATATATCCTAAAAAACAAGGGCTGGGAGTAAGACTACGACAGGATCCTGTTTGGTTTTGTTTTCGTAATCTTTGTCTTCTCATAATTTCCTCTTTACTTTACCTTGGTCACATAGGGGGCAGACTCTAGGCAGTTTTGTGGCAGAATCTCCTACTTTTGTCTCCAAAAGGAGAAGAGTATTTGAGGACAGGAGAGTCCCCCTCAACACACACACAAAGACTGAACAGGGATACAATTGGGCTGGGGGAGATGGGAGAAGAGGGGGCGTTTGGCCCCAGCAGAGACCCCCTCCAGAAGGGGAAGGCTGCACAGAGCTCCAGAAATACTGAGGCCTGAGCCTAGGGTATTCCCAAGGTGGCACAGAAGCAGCAGAAAGACTGCAGCTGAAGATATCCAGTGGGCCAGGGCCATGGGCTCCAGAGAGCCCCGTCATAGACAGATGTCAGAAGACAGAGGCGGCCTCCCAAGGTCATGGAGCTGCTCTAGCCTCCGGAACCTTGTCACATCCCAGGGGTAGGGACCCCCAAGAAAGGCTGGGGCTGCCCATCTTGCCAGCCCAGTAAAATGGGACTCAGTTGAAATTAAGTTCTCAACAGCAAAAAAGCAAGAACCTTGCTCTCCTCCTCTGTGGCTCTAGAGCTGCGCCCCTATGAGGGATGCCAGTCCCCCTCTGAGCAGCGCGCGGCTCACCGTGGCACTGGACACCTCCAGAGCCTCGAAAGCCTCCTCGTAGCTGCATGGTTCCTCCAAGCACTCCCGCTCCAGGTTGCCCTTGAGCACCTCCTCCAGGAAGCCACTGTTGGCGCGGCGGACCCGCTGGAGCAGCGATAGCGCTTGCTGAGGGGGCAGGAACACTGTAGTGGGAGGGTCGTGGGATAGTAGGCTCTAGAGCCAGGCTGTCTTGGAAGCAAGTCTGCCCTGCCCCACCAGCTTCTGCAAGGGGATATCTGGGATGATGGAAGTACCCAGAAGGCTGCTGAATGAAGCCCCCGAGCTCCCGGCCTTTCATCAGTTGCCTCAGCCCACCCCCCACATTGACAGAGAGAAGCAGCCACCCTCTAGCCAGCCCGGAGCCCCTGGCTCCTTCTCTAAGCTAGACACCCTGGGCTGGGACCCACCTAGGGGCTGGTCCCCCATGTTCTCTGTGGAGCCAGGAGATCCCAGCCTGCGAGCCCCCCCTTACCATGCTGGCTGTGCACCAGGCTACACAGGGCAGCCAGGGCCAGGCAGCCAGGTAGTCGCAGGCCTCCGACGTGCGCCATAGTGTGTCGGCTCCTGGGTCTCTGAGAGACTATCCTGACCCCTCTCGAGTTAATATTGAACTAACATGAAGAAATCAGCAGAGAGGTAGAGGTCATCGGGTCAGGGCCACGAGGACAAGTGGACAGACAGTCCTCCTGCCTGCCGCCGCCATCCAGGAGGACAGGTCCTCCTGGGAACCAGGAAGGATGGTTTGGGAGAAAGTCACAGAGAACAGTCCCTGTAACACCATCGCCCACCACATTCCTGGGGCTGTAAGACCTTCCAGAGGCTCCACTCAATCCTGACACACACTACTGTTGCCTTTAATCTCGGCGTGACTCAGTTTCCTCATCTGTACAATAATAATAGTTTGTTGTGAGGACTAAAAGATCTACTAAAAGATTTCAGTAGATCTACGTACATAAACCATGAGGGAAGCTTGTATGATCACCGTACACAGATACAAGGAACAGAGGTGAGGGTGTGGCTGCCCCCTCGTTGGAGGCCCTGGGGGTTGAGACAACCAATCTTAGCCCCCACTTCCCAGCCACCAATGGAAGACCCCATGTCTTCCCATTTCCTGTCAGGGTGCTGTGAGGGTACATTTGTGTGGTGGGTGTCTGGGACAAGGAGCAGGCCCAGGCCTCTTGGCCCTTTGGTCTATCTTCTCTCAACTCTCGGGACCTGCTGCCTGCCCCAGAGTAGAGGCAGGATCCTTTTCTCTCCCCTGCCTGTCTGTGCTGGGCCAGGCCTGGGCTTCTGACCTAACAATGTCCCTCAGCTCCACCCTTTCCCTCCCCACTTCCTGTTTGCAGTATGCAAAGTAAATATTAGTCCTGGGTCTAAGTAGGACAGAGGGACAAAGAGCAGGAGCCCCAGGAAATGCAGCTTCTTGTTCTGTTTTGCCTGTCCTTCTAGTCTGGCTGTTTGGGGTCTGGACCATGGTCATGTACAGTTTGGGAAGAGAGAGGGTCCGCAGAGAATTAGGGACCTAGAGTGCAGTAGTGACATCATAATTCACTGCAAACTTGAACTCCTGGGCTCAGGTGATCCTTCCATGTCAGCCTTCTCCATAGGTGGGACTACTGCTAATTATTCTATTTTTTGTAGATAAGGTGTTGTTATTGCTCAGGCTGGTCTCAAACCCCTGATCTCAAGCAATCTTCTTGCCTTAGCCTCCCAGAATGCTAGGATTACAGGTATAGGCCATTGCACCCAGCCTAGTTTTGTTTTGATTAAAAATAGCGAGTAGGGCACTGGCCCCATATACCGAAGGTGGTGGGTTCAAGCCTGGCCTCAGCGGAACTGCAAAACAAAAAAACAGCCAGACATTATGCTGGGTGCCTATAGTCCAGCTACTCGGGAGGCTGAGGCAAGAGAATCGCCTAAGCCCAGGAGTTGGGAAGTTGCTGTGAGCTGTAAAGTGAAACTCTGTCTCTACAAAACAAACAAACAAAAACAAAAACTATGAATAAGGAATGGGTGTGATGGCTCACGCCTGAAATCCCAGCACTCTGGAAGGCCTAGGCAGGTGGGTTGCCTGAGCTCAGGAATTCCAGACCAGCCTGAGCAAGAGCGAGACCCCATCTCTAAAAAATAGCCAGGTGGGCTCGGCACCTGCGGCTTAAGTGGCTAAGGTGTCAGCCACATACACCTGAGCTGGCAGGTTCGAATCCAGCCCGGGCCTGCCAAACAACGACTACAACCAAAAAATAAATAGCTAGGCATTGTGGAGGGCGCCTGTAGTCCCAGCTACTTGGGAGGCGGAGACAGGAGAATCACTTGAACCTAGGAGTTGGAGGTTGCTGTGAGCTGTGTTGTTAAAGTACTCTACCCAGGGCGACAGCTTGAGCCTCTGTCTCAAAAATAATATATATATATCCAGGTGATATGGTGGGTGCCTGTAGTCCCAGCTACTTGGGAGCCTGAGGCAACAGGATCGCTTGAGCCCAAGTTTGATGTTGCTATGAGCTATGATGCCATAGCATTCTATCAAGGGCGACAAAGTGAGACTATCTTGAAAAACAAAAACTATTAATAAGTCAATTTCTATTTAGAGACAATCTTTAAAAATATGGCATCCTGCCAAAGCATGGGAACATGCACCCTGTATTCCCAGCTACTTGGCAGTCTGGGGTAAGAGGATCACTTAAGCCTGGGTTTTGGAGGTTGCAGTGAGCTGTCATCACATCACTGCATTCAATAGAGCAAGACTGTATCCCAAAATAAAATAAAAATATAAAATTAAAAAAATTTTTTTTTTTTTGGTAGAGACAGAGTCTTACTCTATCGCACTCGGTGGAGTGCTGTGGAGTCACAGATCACAGCAACCTCCAGCTCTTGGGCTCAAGCGATTCTCTTGCCTCAGCCTCCCAAGTAGCTGGGACTACAGGTGCCTGCCACAACGCCCGGCTAATTTTTGATGCATTTCGGCCGGGGCTGGGTTTGAACCTGCAGCCCTCGGTATGTGGGGTCGGCGCCCTACTCGCTGAGCCACAGGCGCTGCCCCCCCCCCCAAAAAATTTTTTTTTGAGACAAGAGTTTCACTTTGTCACCCTCAGTAGAGTGCCATGGTGCCATAGCTCATGTCAACCTCAAAATCTTAAGCTTGAGTGATTCTCTTGCTTCAGCCTCCCTTGTAGCTGGGATTACAGGCACTTACCATGACACCCAGCTATTTTTAGATGGGTTCTTGCTCTTGCTCAGGCTGGTCTCAAACTCTGGAGCTCAGGCCATCCACCTGCCTTGGCCTCCCAGAGCACTAGGATAACAGGCATGAGCCACCATGGCTGGACAAAAACAATTTTAATTAAAAAATATACACATACGGGATCCATAGAAAGAAAAAAAGTTAGCAGAGGGCTCCACAAGTGAGCTGAGATTGGGAACCGCTTATCTTATCCAAATGCCCCATGTCACTATAAGGTCATGGAGGAGTAGGTAAAGGTAATTGGTCAAGGTCATACAGAGAGTCTGGTGGTAAAACCAGGACTAGAACTCAAACTCTTACTTCAGACTAACACTCTTGTCTCAAAATCTCATCCCTGGACATTCTGATAGTATACACCCTCTTTGTACCATAAGGGCTAGCCAGAGGACAAGAACCCAAGGTAGCAAACTTGGTGAATGATGCTGGCCTGCCCCAAACAATAATACCTGTAGGAAAATACATGCAAATACCTTAATTTTGCTTATCTTCCAACGTAGGAGGGCTGATGACAATACTGTTAGTAATCAGCTACATTTTAGTAACTGTTCACCATGTGTCAGGTATGCAGTATTTCTAAGGTACTGTATTTTGTCCCATTTCATGAATGAGGAAACTGAGGCACAGAGAAGCTAAGTAACTTGCCCGAGTTTATGCAGCAATTCTAGCAATTATAATGCTAGAAGGCCAGAGCTCTGTCCTAGTCCTGCTCCTGCTACTTTGTCTGTTATGGGCAGAGCCAAAACCCATACCCAAACCTGTCTAGATATGGAGCTCTTTACAATCCATATGCTCTGCAATGTCCAAAGGCTTTTTTTTTTTTTTAAATTGATATAAGTCTCACTTTGTCACCCTCCGTAGAGTGCTGTGGCATCACAGCTCACAGCAACCTCAAACTCTTGGGCTTAAGCGATTCTCTTGCCTCAGCCTCCCAAGTAGCTGGGACTACAGGCACCTGCCACAATACCCGGCTATTTTGTTGTTGTTGTTGCAGAATTGAACCCACCAGCATCAGTATATGTGGCTGAGCTCACACTCACTGAGCTACGGGAGCTAAACCCATCCAAAGGTCTTTGAACAGGATTCAAATTTTATTGTATTGCAAGATTTTCTTTT
>CAUYON010010722.1:0-11460 GCA_963573935.1 Arctocebus calabarensis | reverse complement strand
TCAAAAATGATTTCACATAGTAAACGAGAAAATCTCATGAATGTTGTGTCAATCAGGTTGATAAAAATATCTCAGATTGCATGTGAAGCCCGCACACTGTACCCCATGATTGAACTAATGTACACAGCTATGATTCAATAAAAGTAAATAAATAAATAAATAATACTAGTCTAAATAAAAAAAGATTTACCACCAAAAAAAAAAAAAAGAAAGAAAGAAAGAAAGAAACCCAAATAAATCCACCCATCTGTACTGAATTTACCTTCAACAAAGGTGTAAGAACACACAGTGTGGAAAGGACTGTCTTGTCAATAAATGGTACTAGGAAAATGGGTTATCCATCTGCAGAAGAATTAAGCTAGGTCTGTATCTCTTGCCCTATGCAAAATCAAATCAAAATGGATTAAAAATTTAAATCCATGAATTGAGCCTATTAAACTACATAATGAAATAGGTAGTTTCATTGAAGCATGGGGAAATGCTTCAAGACTGGTTTGAGAAAAGACTTCTTGAGTAATACCTCCAAAGCACTGGCAACCAAAGCAAAATTGGGAAAATGAGATTACATCAAGTTCAAAAGCTTCTGCACAGTAAAGGAAAGAATAAAAAAAGTGAAGAGACAGCTCATAGAGTGGGACAAAATATTTGCAACCTCTCATTTTTCAGGGGATTAATAGCCAGAATTTATAAGGAGCTCCAAAAATTTAATAGGAAAAAAATCAAACAATCTGATTGCAAATGGGCACAGGATCTGAATAGATATTCTCAGAAGAAAATATCCACATGGCCAATAGGTTTGTGAACAAATGCTCAAAGTTATTAGTCATCAGAGAAATGCAAATCGAATAAACATTGAGATATTTCACCCAGCTAAAATGACTTTTATCTTAAAAATGAGTGATAATGAAACCTGATGAGGATATAAAGAAAGGGGAGCCCTCATCAACTGTTTGTGGAATGTAAGTTAGTGCGACCACTATGGGGAACAGTGTGGAAGTTAATCAGAACTAAAAACTGAACTACCATATGATCCAGCAATCCTATTTCTGGTTATATATTTAAAGGGGGGAAATTTAGTATATTGGAAAGATATCTCCATCCCCACATTAATTGCAGCACTATTCACAATAGCCAAAATTTGATAACAACCTAAATGTTCTTCAGTAGGTGAATAGAGAATGAGATTGTGGTACACAATTGTGGAATATCACATAGCCACATAAAAGAATTAAATTCTGTCATTTAGAACAACATGGATGGAACTGGAGAACATCATGTTAAGTGAAATATTCTGTGAACAGAGAAACAAATCTTTTGTGTTTTCAGTCATGTGTGGTAGATACATATTTAAAAAGTTGATTTCCTGGAGCCAGAGAGTAGAATGATGATTAACAAAGGATGGGAAGTTTAGTAGTAAGTCAGGGATGTAGTGAGAATGGTTAATGAGTGCAAAAATGTAGTTGAATAGAATCAACAATATTTGATAGCATAACTGACTAGTCCATAGTAAATTTGGGTATTTTTAAAAATAACTAAATGAGTGGAATTGGAACATTCCTAAGAAATGATAAATGCCAGAGGTGATGGATACTCCATTTACTCTGCTTTGCCTAACTCATATTGTACTCATGTATCAAAACATCTCTTGTACCCTATACGGAAATATAACTATTATGTACTCATAGAATGAAAAATTTTTAAAAAATGAAGAAGGAAGGAAATAAAGGAAAGAAAAAAAGAAAGAAAGATGTCAGGCATACATTTACAAAAGAGAAATCCATAGAAAGTATTAGCAAAACAGGCTATAACCTCAATTAATTATAAAACAATTTTCTATTGCCATAATTTTTAATTAAAACATCACACAGTAAAAATGAATACTTCATGGATATACATCAATTTTTTAATATAGGAAAAAGAATAATGTCTGTGCCACGTTTATTACTTACCAGGCACTGTGCTGCACATGTGCTAAATATTTAATTATTCAGTTTTCTTCTAAACTCTATTATATAGATCACTGCTATTAGTCTATCTATATCAGGGAATAGAGGGCCAGTTAACCTAATTAATTATACCAAGATTGAAAACCTAGACAGTCATAGAAACAGGAATTGGACTTGGCAGTTTCTTTTGGAACACACATACTCAACCAGTGTCTTGAGGAAGAAGGGTAAACAGTTATATCACAGTTGCTGTAAGTTGGCTTATTCTCATTGAATTGTCTCTTGTACATGGCAAAATAGAAATATCCTGACTGATCAACCTTTCCAAATTGAGCCTTTTCATCTTCTTGTTTCTGAAATATTACTCTTGCATCTGCTCAATCTGTCTCTTATATTTTAAATTTCAACAATAAATATTTGATTTTTGCAGGAGGCCCATAAAAACCATTTAATCCCTGGTAAATTGCAAATATGAAACACCACATGTAGTTCTTGTTTAATATGTTGATATATATTCAACTTATTTATTTTGTTTTAGAGCCTTGACACAAGATCTTTCAATGCATGGCCATATATTTATATAATGGATCTTTCTATTGTTATAATAATTGTATAAGGATGTCTATCAGTTAATTTATTCAACTTGTCCAACTATTTATTGAGAGCCTACTCTGTACCAGTCCAGTTCCAATCCTGTGGATGCAAACTGAGAATCTAATGGAGAACTAGGGTAATGTTCGAGTGTGGGAGAATGTATCACTTCCTCCAACTTTACCCAAAATTTCAATGGAAACTAGCTCATTAATTAAGATATAAATTTTAGGCTTTTTCCTGGACATTCTAATACTTAGAATACTTTTGCTAAGAGATGTCCTACAAAGACAGTATTAGATATTTCCTGCTTGAACAACTTGATTCATTGGTTACCATCTGCTGAAAGATGACTATAATTTAAAATGGAATTGAAGAAATAATTCATACTATTTGACTTCTAAAAAAAATTAATGATAAAGTGGCATAAACCCCTTTTCCCCCTACACCTCCCCACTAAGCACAATTATAAACTTGGCAGTAACACAAGAAACAACCAAAGGAGAACTCTGAAAAATGGCAGAACAAAAACAAGCTTGTTCTGGAAAGAATACAGTGGCAGGACATCTAATGTCAACCCACCCAGCAGAGATAATGCCACCCAAACCTGGTAATTTCCATCCCCCAAACTTAAAACAAGTCAGCCTAGAAAATTACAAATAATGAAAATACATCCAATAAAAGAGAAAACAATACGTAGATCGTGAGAGTGATGTTTGTAGCTAATTTGTTATATAAAATATTTGAAGATTTGCACATTATATACATCATAGCACAGAATAAATTACACGTTCACTTTGGTGTTTTACATTAATTAATTATTTTAAATTTTGGATTAGTATTGAGGGCACAAATGATTAGGTTACATTGTTTGTGTTTGTTAGGTAAAGTTCAAATTGTAGTTGAGCCCTTCAACTACATTGTGCTGTATACCCTTATATCATGCACCTTAAGTGAGAGCTAACCAATCCCCCTCTTTCTCCATCACCCTTCTCCCTCCTCTCCCCTTTTGCCCCCCTTGGATTTAATTATGTTTTTCTCTTGTGTGAACATGTAGTTGTTTATCCATTGGTTTCATATTAGTATTGTGTATATTGAATATACTTGGTTTTCCATTCTTGTGATACTTTACTAAGAAGAATGTTCTTCAACTCCACTCAGGTTAATACAAAAGATCTAATGGATGAATAGTATTCCATGGTATACACCAGGGGTCCTCAAACTATAGCCCACCAAGGACATTTATCTGGCCGGCTGGATGTTTTTGACACCATTGCCTGTCCTGCTTAGCAGCCAACTCATCCCGGACTCACAATGTGCATGTGTGGAATGTGCACCGCGCTCTCTGACTCCTCCTTCACTCTGTCTCTGGACTCCTCCTCTTAGTCTTGGGTGTGATTGGAGGCGTCACAAGCTTGCCTGTGCAGAGCCTGCTGCTGCCTGAGGACTGAGGCAAGAACAAGTTAGAATTTTTTTTTTTTTTCTGAAGTTAGGAGCTCTTTTTTTTCAGATAGGGGCTGCCTTTTTTTTTTGAAATTAGAAGGACCTTTTTTTTTTGAAGTTAGGAGAGCCTTTTTTTTTTCAAGTTGGTTAGTTGGTTGGGGGTGATTTCTAGAGGGTTGCATCACAGTGATAACGCAAATAGCACTCAGTGCTAATGCAAATGGTGAGCTCTCGGAGGTAATGCAAATAGTCAGTGCTCAGTGGTAATGCAGATTGTCAGTGGTCAGTGTTATCACAAATGGTCAGTAGTCAGGGTTAATGCAATGGTTATCGCATGGGCGCCCCAAACTGGTAATCTGCCTCGGGCCCTATAGGAACTTAATCCAGCTCTGCAGACAGCTGAGGAGTAGGAAACCCAACTTAATTGACAGTAAGTGCATTTATATTCTGATTGCTGTTCAGTTGTGTATGATGTATGTTGTGTGCTGTGTAATCCCCTGTTCACACTATTGCATTCTCTGAGCAGATTTGGAAGAAAAAAGGCATTGGTGAATATAAGATATGTGCAGTGTGCATAGGAATTTGTTCATTTTTTTTTAAAACTATAGTCTAGCCATCCAACGGTCTGAGGGACAGTGAACTGGCCCCCTGTTTAAAAAGTTTGAGGATCCTTGGTGTACACATACCACAGTTTATTAATCCATTCCTGAGTTGATGGGTACTTGGGTTGATTACATGTCTTGGCAATTGTGAATTGAACTACAGTGAACATTCTAGTGCAAATGTCCTTATGGTTAAATGATTTTCTTTTCTTCTGAGTGGATTCCTAGGAACCAAAAGGAAGGTTTACTTTTAGCTTTTTGAGGATTCTCCATACTTTCTTCCATAGTGGCTGTATTAATTTGCAATCCCACCAGCAGGGTTAAAGTGTTCCCTTCTCCCACACCCATGTCAGCATCTGAAGCTTTGGCACTTGTGAGGTGAGCTATTCTTACTGGGGTTAGGTAATATCTTAGGGAGGTTTTGATTTGCATTTCTCTGTGGATTAGAGACTATGAGCACTTTGGCATGTGTTTCTTGGCTATATTCTGTCTTCTTCAGAGAAGATTCTGTTCATGTCTGTCGCCCACTTATAAATGGTATTGTTTGCTCTATACTTTGTCAAATGACTGTATATTCCCATTTCATGTTAAGGAATAACTGATTATATGGAGAATTTCCAGTGAACTATGGTCTGTGGAAAATGATTTGGAACAAAATGAAAAACAAAATGGAATATCATTCTCAATTACAATGTAGAATTTTGGAAGTCTCCAATTTTTCTCTTATTTATCAGTTTCCAGACTAATGAATTTTGATGCAATCACTTGTGGTGTATTTATCTTCAATATATTCCCTTTCAATCAGAGAAGCACATGCTGACTTTAAATTTTGCTATGCTTGATTTTAAGTTAAAATGTTTCCAGATTTTTAGTTTTTTTAATTTTAATTTTTAATATTAATATTAACACATATTAAGTTTGTGCTTTATGGCATGCTTCTAATCTTCCATGAACTTTCATGAGATTTTTATGTCAAATTAGCCTAATGTTTAATTTCTAAAAGAGATATAGGGATACTTTAAAGATTTTGAAAGCATATATATATATTTTTACTTTCTTAACTAATATTTTGTGACATTCTTTATCTTTTCTATTGTACTCATCTGTATTTTTCAGAGACATGTTTGCTAGTGAAATTTATTAACTACACTATTTAGATTAAAGTTCTCAAAACTTGCATACTAAATTTAGTTAAAATTCTTAAATGTAACAAGGAGGTGATTCTTAGAAGAAAGCTCCTGGACAAGGTATTTTTCTATAATTTGTAGTGATTCCTATATTTTAACACCTTTATTTGAATTCATTTGTAAAGATCTAATCTCTGTAGATAAAGATAAAACGTCAAGAAGATTCCATTGTGCTATTGTACATTATCCAGTTAAAATAAAAGTAGAATGTGGACACAGACTGAGTTTAAGTTGTGTTCTCATTCAGCTTGATTATTTACCCTCCTCTGATCCAAGCAGAGTTACTAGACATGAGGTAAGGTAGTGGACAGAATATGAGGCTTGCTCAGGCTTTGCTTTGACACCATGGTTGTCTCCTTTTTTAAAGTGGGTTAATGATAGGTTAAAAAGAAAAATTATTCTCTGAGATAACATAATGTATCAACTAATTCGGGGAGCATTTTGTAGTCCTTGAAAGATGAGAAAGGGGGCAGCACCTGTGGCTCAGTGGGTAGGGCGCCAGCCCTATATACCAAGGATGGCAGGTTTGAACCTGGCTCCGGACAAATTGCAACAACAACAAAAAGTAGAGGGGCATTGGTGCCTTTAGTCTCAGCTACTTGGGAGGCCGAGGCAACAAAACTGCCTAAGCCCAGGAGTTGGAGGTTGCTGTGAGCTGTGACTCCACAGCACTCTGCCCAGGGCGATATAGTGAGAATCTGTCTCTCTAAAAAAAAAAAAACAAACAAACAAAATAAAAAAAGTGGGAGGAGACAAAAAGAAAGATGAGAAAGGTGTTGAGTTTTGTCCTATCTTGGAGAATGTGTATATGGAAAAATCTTACAATGATCCAGGATTTGTTCCTGAAATCCTTCCTGAAAGAACTTGAAAGGATTGCTGAGAGGAATGAAATAAGTCAAGTGACTCTGCTTGGCTCTTCCCATCTCTGCATTCTTTCTTTTTTAACCAGGGTTTTTCTGTCTTCTTTTTAGAGGACCATTCCTCAAGAAACAGAGCATGCTGAGCATAATTGACTCTTTTCTTGATGACTCAGGCTCATCGTAATGAACATCGGTTAGCATACTCAACAGTATTAGAAAGTTGCCCTTAAGAGCCATTAAGGTATGCAGTACTGTTTGGCCTGACTTACTAAGGGCTCCCAGCTGACCTAGATGTTCCAGGCTTCAGTCACTTCTGAGTACAATGTACACTAAACAAAAAATACTTTCTTGTGGACTGCAGGGAGATATGTGTGAAGTTAGGTCCAAACACGATGCTGTTGCATCATACCTGACTCTGTTCTTTGTAGTAAAACTTCCCCCTAACTTTTTAATCTGCCACATAACGTCTCATTCCAAATCTATTACAGGGCGTAAGTGGCCATTTCTAGGAGTAATAAAATAATTTGGTTTTTTAATGCCAAATGTAATCATAAATGCAGTGGGCAGAATCGCCAAGTGCACAAAGCACTTGGTGCTCATAATAAAAAAATATAAATACAAAAAACACTCCAGGTAGACTCCTTTCCCTCCAAAAATCTTAATCTTAGTTGAAAACTTAGCTTTTCAAAGCAACATACTCTCTGAAAAATATTTGTCACACATTTTTTGCATCAGGGTTTTCTTAGTTTCACTTTACGAAAGCAAACATCACAGGAAGGGTTAAAAAATCTATCATTTATTATTATAAAGTACATTGTTTAAATCTTTTTCATTCTGATGTCTTCTTAAGGAACTCAGATTTTTTGATGGAGGCCAAGAGTCAAGGGAAGAAAAAAATAATTTCAAAGGTTCAAATATTTTGGAAAGACAGTGGGGTTAACAGTGGGAAACTTGAACTTTCATAAGAAGGTACTGTGAGGACGTTGGGCACTTGAGAAGCAAGAGGAGAACCACAGGAAAGAGATAGCAAGAAAAAAGGTAATCTGGCTTCAGTGAAAAATTTTTTTTTCTGATTTACTTCTTAGGCATATATTCTACTGTAAGTATATATAATTCATTATATAGACCATATACATTTTGCAATGGAATAAGTAGATCATATTGGAATGCATTAAAACAGCTTTTTTAAAAAAGGGATTATACATTTAATTTCTTATGATTCAATAATAATTTGATTTTCTAATTAAAGAAGTTTTCATAGGACTAAAAATACAGGCTTGTTAAAAAATGTGTGGTACTCTATGTAATTCCTGTTTCACACACATTATATATACTTTATTAAAATGTTCAAGGGAGTTTAACTTTCAAACTAATTATAATTATAAAATTTCCCAATACGCTTTACTTTTTCTAAATCATCCGTGTGCTTAGAAAAGAGTATCTTAGAATCACATTTAACTTCAAAGATGTTAAGGTGAAAAGATTTTAGCCGCTAAACTTACAGGTAATGCACTAAAAAAACCCAATAATAACATATTATTGAGAACATATTAAAAATAACAATAATAACATGTCATAGCCCCTATGGCCCTGGTCTTGATCACAGCAGAAAGGAAACAGGCAAGACGTGATTGGAAGTACAAGCTTGTAGGAGGTGGGCTAACCTTGATTGCAGGGTAGCCCCAAGCAACCTCTGCAGTAGCCTTTTATTGAGACAGCACAAGACAGATGAGGGGAGTATTAGACAATGACTATGTGCCCAAGGCTGGCCTTGGGCTAGGGTTTTCTTTCCGCAAGGAGCACCTGCGGACAAATTGGCCGAGGGCCTGCCCCCCAGCTGCAAATCATCTTGCTCAGAGGTCGTGTGGCTCTTGGCGTCCTCTACAATAACATATTCTTTTTATTATTAATAAAACTCACATATGCCTAATGGTTTATAGTTTTGAATTTAAATTTTATAAATGTGCGTTTGATTCTTCTAAAACTCTGCAATATAGAAAATGAAGATTGCTACTGAGTACAGGCTCTTGCTCATTCTGACTCTACATATTTTTGTACACATTTTACTCATTCTGACTCCACATATTTTTGTACACATTAACTATCCCCTCTTTTTCTCACCCATGCCCACTACTCTTCCCAGCTTCTGGTGACTCTCTACTCTTGACCTCTATGAGTCCAATTTCTTATAGCTCTGACATTTAAATGAGAGCCTGCAAAATTTTGTCTTTCTGTGCTCGGCTCAATTTCACTTGACATAATGACCTCCAGTTCCATCGATGTTGTTGTAAATGACAGGATTTTACTTTCATGGCTAAACACTATTGCAATATGTCTATGTACCACATTTTCTTTATCCCTTTGTCCGTTGATGGACACTTGAGTTGATTCCATATCTTGGCTGCTGTGAACAGTGCTGCAATAAATGTGGAGGTTTGAAAAAAATTAAAAAAAATAAAGAAAATGAAGATTTATTTCATTTTTAGGCAAATATCAATAAGGGTAAGACCCAGAAAAATCAAAATTTTTAAAGATGAAACAGTACATTGTAAATTTATAACTATAATTTAGTTCTTAGTTTTGGAAAACTGATCTTTTACTAGAACACTTAAATCTATGTGCTAGAGCATATGTTATCTATAAAACTGGAAACATTTACAGTATTTGTAAAGCTATAAATATGAAAAAGCAGTTTATACAAAATATGAAATGTAAAAATAAAATATGAGAGATATTTTTCATCTGTTTGAAGTACAAATGGATTTTTATAGTTCTATGAAGTCTAACAGTTAAGTTCATAAACTGATACTAGAAAAGGTACTACAGACCTTATTTCTGAACATCACTAGGGTCACCTTGAAGTACTCCCCTTGGGAAGCTATGTGCCAACACCATTGCCTAGTCCACCCTTCAAAGGAATTTTAGAACTCTTCTTCTGTAATGGCCATCACAGCTGTCATATTACCCTTGATGTCCTGAATGTCATAAATTGTCTTCCTTTTTTTGTTTGTTTGTTTTTTGAAACAGAGTCTTATTTTGTCACCCTGGGTACAGTGCCATGGTGTCATCCTAGCCCATGGCAACATCAAATTCCTGGGATTAAGCCTCCCAAGTATCTAGGACTACAGGCACCTACTACGACATAAAGCTAATTCTTCTATTTTGAGTAGAGACAGGCTCTTGCTCTTGCTCAGTCTGGTCTCAAACCCCTGACCTCAAGCAATCTACCCACCTTGGCGTCCTTGAGTGCTAGGATTACAGGTGTGAGCCAACATGCATGACCAAAATGTATTATTTTCAAAGGGGAGTACCTTTTGAGCTGGTGCATTGTTGTGATTCCAGAGCCATGAGTTGGAGAAAAGTTCAGGTCATTTTTGTCTAACTTTTTTTGTGTAGCCTTTTCAGCACTTCCGAATAGTAAACTTGGCTGTTTGTCCACTTGGTATAAATTCATAATGAACACTCCATCAGATATCAATAAAAGTTAACATCATTTTGACTCTTGCTTTGGACTGATGGAATGTTTTTGGTGTGGAGAATTGGCTGACTTCTGTTGTGCACTTTGACACTTTGTTTCAGGATCATATCATTATGACCCATAGTTCATTGCTAGTGATAACATGGCCCAAAACATGTTGTATCTCTCCAAAATGTATTGGTAAGCCTTGTCTCACCTCTCCTTTTGTTCATTAGTGAGCGCCTTTGGGACCATTTTTTCACACTTCTTTCTCATGCCAAGATTTTCAGTTAAGATTAACCTGTTTCTCTATCATTGTTTACTTGGTCTACTAATCTTCTCTCAGTCAGCCAATGATTTTTGATACACAAACTGACAAATTTTGCCATGTTTTTATCAGGGCTGCTCGTTACTGGCTGCCCTGGTCTTTCTTCATCAGTGACACCTTTTTTCCCCTCAAAAAAATGTTTAATCCATTTTTACACTGCCATTTTTTCCATGGCATTGTCTCCATAAACTTCAACTAACAATTCCCTGAGTTTTGCTTTCTCTCTTGCCAAGTTTAACAAGAAATTTAATGTTTGTTCATTGCTTTAATTCAAGCTCCAACATTCTCACAAGTTCACACAAAAACACTCAACATGAATCACTAACACCACTCAGCATGATATTGCCACACATAAACACTGACATGGTTATAAGACACTGATATACCAAGGTTACAAAACCTTACTAAGTGGTTTGTACAGTGCTGGCAACATAGGACATGGTGGCAAGTTCTTCAACTTAACTGTCAGATCTCATAAGTCTATTAATTATTTTAAATAGATAGCTTTACATCAGACATATCCATTAACAGAAATATTAACATTCTTATTTTTCATAGAAAAATATGATTATAAATCTGTGTTCACATGCTATTTATATTGTTTCTGTTGAATCTATTGTTAGCTGTATACTTAGAAACAATGATTATAACTATTGTTATAAATCTTAGTAAACAGTTTGTTCTATTTTTATTTATTCCATATCTCTACCTATTACTCCTTTACATTCCACATATGTAGTATAGCTAGATCATTTGAAAGTTTTGAGACTATATTATGGTCCATTATAAAACAGTCAATAGTGTTATTTCTGATTTACTCATGTAGGTTTCAAATAGCTTTACTTATTTGTGTTGTTGGGAGGGAGAGCTTCATTTACTTCCATTCACACAGATTTTATATTTCTTTTTTTTTAATTTTTATTAAATTATAATTGTGTACATTGGTGCAATCATGGGGCACAATGTGCTGACTTTATATACATTCTGAAATATTTTCATTGAACTATTTAACATAGTCTTCATGGCCTTTTAATCACTATATGAAA
>CAUYON010010713.1:0-15139 GCA_963573935.1 Arctocebus calabarensis | reverse complement strand
CTACAGCACTCTACTGAGGGTGACAAAGTGAGACTCTGTCTATGAAAAAAGACACGGTCCCCACAAAAAAAAAAAAAAAAAAAAAAAAATTGCTTCCTGAGCTTAAAAAGCAAGCAACCTTTCCTAGTTTTTCTTTATCTAGTTTCATAAATATGTCTCTTTGCAGAGTGAATCAGCAGCTTAAATGCTATGGCTAACCCAAATCTGGCTTGGCTTTCTGGTTTGCCCATAATTATGACAAAACTCAGATTCTAGAGTCATATAACACAGGGTCAATCAAGTATGATGGGGAATATACGATAAATGTGTGAAAGGGGGCAGCGCCTGTGGCTCATCGACTAGGGCGCTGGCCTCATATACCGAAGGTGGCGGGTTCAAGCCCAGCCTCAGCCGAACTGCAAAAACAGAAAAATAGCCGGGCGTTGTGGCGGGCGCCTATAGTCCCAGCTACTCGGGAGGCTGAGGCAAGAGAATCACCTAAGCCCAGGAGTTGGAGGTTGCTGTGAGCTGTGTGACGCCATGGCACTCTATGGAGGGCGATAAAGTGAGACTCTTGTCTCTACAAAAAAAAAAATAATAATAAAAAATGTGTGAAAGGTACCCACTCAGAGTTAGAGCATAGGAGTGGTTTGCATGGATTTGTCCCAAGACACTGGCTTCACCCATATGAAAGAATCACAGCTAACCAGGACTAACCAGCTTGCAAGCTTCCTCCAAACAGAGAAACTTAACTGGGGTTCTTGAGTGAGATTTTTGTAATGTGCTCCTTGAGTTCCAATGTCATAGTAGGGACAGGAGCCAAGGCAAGGCAGTGGAAGGGGACTGGGAAGAAGGGAAAGTAAAGGAATGCCAATGCAGTTCTCCCAGCCCCACTGAAATGTGACTCATCCACCCATAGGGAACTGGCTTGGCTGTAACACAGACAGGATCGTTTTTATTTCTGCACTTGGGACTGCAGCCCTTAGAAGAGACTTTTGGCATCAGCAGAGTGAGTAGAAGGCCCTGCCAGAAATCAAACCCCTGGTGTCTGATTCCCTGATCCCTGACTCTTTCTATCATGACTAACTGGTAAGGACTCTTGAGAACAGCAGAAAGCTTCTTCACCACCTTTATCAGAACTTATCAGTAAATAACACATTGCGAGGAGATTATATAACAACTTCTATTTGTAGAACATGTCATAGTTTGCAAAGTACCTTCACATATATTATTTCTGCACTCTTGCAGTTGCTATGCAAATCTGGCTGTTTAGAGAAGTTCTGGCATCCTGTACCTATGGTATTTCATGACAGGGTGTGGATGATGTCTTATCCCCCCAGAGTAAAGATAGAAGGTGGGACTTGGGGTTCTTTTTTAGAAATTTACATAGCTGTCCAACACTTCCAAAACTCCCAGAGTGTGGGAGTCCTGCTTTCGTTTAGCATTATTATGAATTTATTCATATTTGGGCATTTAAGTATATACACTGGAGATGTTAAGTAAAAAGGCCTGGAGATGCTTGTATTCAGTCTGTATCCAACCATTTAGGCAGAATTTTTTTTGCAGTTTTTGTCTGGGGCTGGGTTTGAACCCGCCACTTCCAGTATATGAGGCCTGTGGCCTACTCCTTGAGACATAGGCGCCACCCATAGGCAGAATTTAAACTTCAGTTCCTTGCAAGCTCTGCAGAATCCTTGAGGCTGTCATTTGCCAACCACTGGAGGCTGCCAACCGTATGTGGGAAGCCCACATGCATCATCTGTGTGGATTATGGATGGTTTTGCAGACTCAGCAAGGCATTTGGATCCATAGACAACTTGAACAGAATCAGAGTCATGTACCAGCCTGCACCAGGAAAATGCTTCCTAGTAGATGGAAATTTCCCATAGGGAGACTAGAATTGAGAGCTGGTTTCTGCTGCCTTTTTTTTTTTGTAGAGACAGAGTCTCACTTTATCGCCCTCTGTAGAGTGCTGTAGCGTCACACAGTTAACAGCAACCTCCAACTCCTGGGCTCAGGCGATTCTCTTGCCTCAGCCTCCCAAGTAGCTGGGACTATAGGCGTCTGCCACAACACCTGGCTATATTTTCTTCTGCACTTTGGCCGAGGCTGGGTTTGAACCCGCCACCTTTGGTATACGGGGCCAGTGCCCTACTCACTGAGCCACAGGTGCCGCCTGTTTTTGTTTTTTTTGTGAGACAGTCCCACTCTGTCACTAGGCTCAAGCAATCCTCTTGACTCCCTAGTAGCTGGACTACAGGCATTTGCCACAACACCTGGCTAGAGATGGGGACTCTGGTTCTTGCTCAGGCTGGTCTTGAACTCCTTAGCTCAGATGATTTATTCATATTTGGGTGTTTATATTGCCTACTCCCAGCCCCACTGACATGTGACTCACCCACCCATAGGCAGCTGGCTTGGCTGTAATACAGAGAGAATCGTTTTTACTTCTGCACTTGGGACTGCAGTCCTTAGAAGAGACTTTTGGCATCAGAAGACTGAGTGGAAGACCACTTCTCTGTTTTTTGTTTTTGTTTTTGAGACAGACACCCTCAGTAGAGTGCCATGGCATCATAGCTCACAACAACCTCAAACTCCTGGGCTTAAGCAATTCCCTTGCCTCAGCCTCCTAAGTAGCAGGGACTACAGGCGCCTGCCACAATGCTGGGCTATTTTTAGAGATGAGGTTTCAGTCTGGCTTAGGCTGGTCTGGAACCTGTGAGCTCAGGCAATACACGGATCTTGGCCTCCCAGAGTGCCGGGATTACAGGCGTGAGCCATTGTGCCTGCCTGGCTTCTGCTGCTTTGACAGCAAGTCACAAAAGCAAGAATTCTAAAACTGGAGGAATCGATGGGACCACCTAGTCTTTCCTCTTTCATTTTATGAGGAAACTGAAGCATAGAAAAGTGACATGATGAACCCAAAATGACATAGCCTAAATATTCCATTATGCTATATGTGCGTATTATCTGTTCTAGAAAACACTTCAATAAAGCCACATATTGTTTTGCAGATCAAAGAAACTGGCATTATTTAGGGTCATGCTCATGGTCTGCCCAGCTTCCAGTGTGAACACGAGACTTTGATTTGCTATCACCAGCAACTTTTGAATGAGTTGTTGCCTTGTGACGCCTATGTCAAAAGTAGTATCACAGACAGGGGCAAAACATCGATAAACAGGGTTGGGTTCATGCCTGGCCCCTGGCCAAAAACTGCAAAAAAAAAAAAAAGCTTTTGTCCATCCTGCACCTGGTGGCTCATCAGATGGGAACAGATGATTTCAAGCCCTGTGGCAGTAGTTCTGTGGCCACACAAAGGGAGCCAAAGCTTTATTGGCTCCTGCAAGGCAGGTTTCCACTGCTCACATGTGGTTCTGTCTTTCCACCACGGAAAATTTTCCCAATCCTAAAAATGGATTCTGGGAAAACCTGGCATTAAGCGGGACACGTCCCTGGAATCCATCATAGCTAACTGTTGCCTCCCTGCACTTGCATGTCCTGCTCTCTCTGCTGAGAATGCCCTCTCTACCTAGCTCTGTCTCTCAGGATTCAGTTAAGTGTCACTTTTGGGGGGCAATGCTTCCTTGACACTGCCTCTTTCTTACTCTACTCCAAGATGACTGAAAGTGTACCTTTTCTGTGCCCATTTCCGCCCCACGCTTCTCTCACTAGGCCCATCACATTCTATTATAGTGGTAGGTCTACTTGTCTCTCACTCTTAGAAGACACACTTCACCATGCAAAGAGAATCATTCACTTCAGCATTCCATTTGACTGTAATAGTGCTAGGCTGAGTAGGTTTTTAATACATGTTGGTAGAATGAATGAAATTTGAATTCTTTGGCCTACCAGTCAACTTCCTCCCCCTGATCCCTGTTACTTTTTTTTTTTGTTTTTTCAGAGATGGGGGCCTTACTATGTTGCCCAGGCTGGACTCAAACACCTTGGCTCAAGTGATCCTCCCGCCTCAGCCTCTCAAGTAGCTGGGATTGCAGGCACATGCCATTGGCCAGGCTAGCCCCTCCTTGTACAGATCTTGGATACCAGGATCTCTTTAAGCCACCTCTTGCCCTACTCATAAACATCAGTGCTTCCCAGCAGGCGGGGTGGGGTGGCTCACGCCTATAATCCTAGCACTCTGGGAGGCCTAGGTTGGTGGACTGTTTGAGCTCACCAGTTTGAGACCAGTCTGAGCAAGAGTGAGATCCCCTCTCTACTGATAATAGGAAAAGTAGCTAGAAATCAAAGCAGGCACTTATAGTCCCAGTTCCTCCAGAGGCTGAGGCAAGAATATCACTCAAGCCCAACAGTTTGAGGTTGCTGTAAGCTATGATGCCACTCTACCCAGGGTGACAGAGTGAGACTCTATTTCAAAAAAATAAATAAATAAATAAAATTCCTGGTGATGTTTGCCAGGAGGCTTTTATAGGATTTGATGTGTGTTGGATAGTTTGGGGAGAGTTCAACGATCTAGGGCTTTACTCTGGCTCTGGATAGGAAGTGGCACAGTCCTATAGATTGGTTATTGAGGGGGGTCATAATATGCCACCCCTGGCTCGGCGCCTGTGGTTCAACAGGCTAAGGCGCCAGCCACGTACACCTGAGTTGGCGGGTTCGAATCCAGCCCAGGCCCACCAAACAACAACAATGATGGCTGCAACCCAAAAAATGGCTGGGCGTTGTGGCAGGCGCCTGTGGTCCCAAATGCTTGGGAGGCAGAGGCAGGAGACTCGGTTGAGCCCAGGAATTGGAGGTTGCTGTGAGCTGTGATGCCAAGGCACTCTATCCAGGGTGATAGCTTGAGGCTCTGTCTCAAAAAACAAAACAAACAAACAAACAAAAAAATATGCCGAAATACACTACTTTGTCATGTTGCTTGTTTTGTGCTGAAGGCATTTGAGAAACAGCAGATGTAGGAAAGGATCTATGACCTCCCCTTTCTACCTAAAAGGTCATACAATTTCCCATGACAAAGGCCCCCTCTCTGTACATTCTTATCATCAGAGACCAAGACTCTCAGAATGAACCTGTATAAACAAACCTAGTAAAATAACCCTCTCTTCATTAATTTCCTCCACATATTTCCTAGTCACTGTCTCACAACATACTACCCCTTATTCAAGCTTCTTTGTCTTGTTACATTCCCACAATTGATTGTTCTTTGTGTAAAAAGCTTTAGGGCCTTTCATTTTCCTTTTCAAGTCTCCCATGTACACGCAAAAATATTAAATAAAATTTGTAGGGCGGTGCCTATGCTCAGTGGGTAGAGTGCTGGCCCCATATACTGAGGGTGGCGGGTTCAAACCCTGCCCCAGCAAAAC
This sequence comes from Arctocebus calabarensis, assembly GCA_963573935.1. NCBI lineage: Eukaryota > Metazoa > Chordata > Mammalia > Primates > Lorisidae > Arctocebus > Arctocebus calabarensis. The sequence continues at coordinate 9,839 of CAUYON010010713.1, read as the reverse complement.
TGCAATAAAAAAATAGCCGGGCGCTGTGGCGGGTACCTGTAGCCCCAGCTACTTGGGAGGCTGAGGCCAGAGAATGGGTTACACCCAGGAGTTGGAGGTTGCTGTGAGCTGTGTGACGCCACGGCCCTCTACTGAGGGCGATAAAGTGTGACTCTGTCTCTACAAAAAAAAAAAATAATAATAATAAATGAATAAATAAATAAATAGGCTTGGCGCCTGTGGCTCAATGGGCTAAGGCGCAAGCCACATACACCTGAGCTGACTGGTTTGAATCCAGCCCGGGTCCGCCAAACAACAATGACAGCTGCAACCAAAAAATGGCCGGGCATTGTGGCAGGCGCCTGTGGTCCCAGCTACTTGGGAGGCGGAGGCAGGAGACTCGCTCGAGCCCAGAAATTGGAGGTTGCTGTGAGCTGTGATGCCACAGCACGGCCAAAATAGGGAGATATTTTATCATTTTTATGGTTTTGGACAGGTACACACACACACATATTATTATTATTATTATTTTTTTTTGAGTCTCATTCTGTCACCCTGGGCATAGTGCTGTGGCATTGTCATAGCTCACAGCAACCTCAAACTCTTTTTTTTTTTTGTGGAGACAGAGTCTCACTTTGTCACCCTTGGTAGAGCGCTGTGGCGTCACAAGGCTCACAGCAACCTCCAACTCCTGGGCTTAGGCGATTCTCCTGCCTCAGCCTCCTGAGTAGCTGGGACTACAGGCACCCGCCACGAGGCCCAGCTATTTTTTGGTCATAGTTGTCTTTGTTGTTTGGCGAGCCCGGGCTGGATTTGAACCCGCCAGCTCCAGTGTATGTGGCTGGTGCCTTAGCTGCTTGAGCTACAGGCGCTGAGCCAACACCCAGCTATTTTTAGTGATGAGTTCTTACTCTGGCTCAGGCTGGTCTCGAACCTGTGAGCTTAAGCAATCCACCCGCCCTCAGCCTCCCAAGTGCTGGGATTACAAGCATGAGCCATTGCGCCCAGCTGATTTTTCTTTCTTTCTTTCTTTTTTTTTTTTTTTTTTTTGAGACAGAGCCTCAAGCTGTCGCCCTGGGTAGAGTGTTGTGGCCTTACAGCTCACAACAACCTCCAATTCCTGGGCTCAAGCTAGTCTCCTGCCTCTGCCTCCCAAGTAGCTGGGATTACAGGCACCCACCACAACGCCCGGCTATTTTTGTTTGGGTTGCAGCCATCATTGTTGTTTGGCAGGCCCAGGCTGGATTCGAACCCACCAGCTCAGGTTTACATGGCTGGTGCCTTAACCCGCTGAGCCACAGGCACTGAGCCGATTTTTCTTTCTTATAACCCAACCCCATTCCTAAATTTTACCAAACTGTTCCTTGCCTGGAATACTCCTTTTTTTTTTTTTTGTAGAGACAGTCTCACTTTATCACCCTCTATAGAGTGCTGTGGCGTCACACAGCTCACAGCAACCTCCAACTCCTGGACTTAGGCGATTCTCTTGCCTCAGCTTCCCAAATAGCTTCCCGCCACAACGCCTGGCTATTTCTTTGTTGCAGTTTGGCTGGGGCTGGGTTTGAACCCGCCACCCTCAGTATATGGGGCTGGCCCCCTACTCACTGAGCCACAGGAACTGCCCAGGAGCATTCATTCCTTTTTTTTTTTTTTTTTTTTTTTTTTTTTTGAGATAGAACCTCAAGCTGTCACCCTGGATAGAGTGCCTTGGCATCACAGCTCACAGCAACCTCCAATTCCTGGACTCAAGCGAGTCTCTTGCCTCCGCCTCCCAAGTAGCTGGGACCACAGGCGCCGGCCACAACGCCCAGCCATTTTTTGGTTGCAGCCATCATTGTTGTTGGGTGGGCCTGGGCTTGATTCAAACCCTCCAGGTCAGGTGTAAGTGACTGGGAGCCACAGGCGCCAAGCCAGCATTTATTCCTTTGAAAGAGTTACTTTTGGAAATGCCTTCCATCCCTAGGTGTCTGAAGGCTCCAGTGGGGATCTAGTATTAACACATTTTTGTATATCTCCTCAACAATGCCATGAATGCTATGTTTACCAGTTTGATGAAAATATTTCAGATTGTATATGAAACCAGCACATTGCACCCCAAAGCATCTGGTAAGGAGCTTAGTGGATGGAAGAAAGGCTCAGCAGTGCCCAACTAAGGATAACTCTTGCCTGCCTCGTCAGAGAAGGTGGGGTGCGTCTGAACTGTCTCTCAGCTGTGAACCTAGGTGCTTTTGCCTTTGGTTAAGACAGGGCACTGGGCTCTAAGCCCCATTGGCCCCACACCCTTTGAACCATCACTGACCCACACTGCTACCTAGGCTGACAATCAACAGGTTGGGAAACGGTTAGTTAAAAGTAGTGAGTTCCGGCTCAGTGCCTGTGGCTCAAGCAGCTAAGGCGCCAACCACATACACCTGAGCTCGCAGGTTCAAATCTAGCCTGGGCACCAAACAAGAATAACGGCTGCAACCAAAAAATAGCCGTGCGTTGTGGCAGGTGCCTGTAGTCCCAGCTACTAGGGAGGCTGATGCAGGAGAATCACTAGAGCCCAGGAGTTGGAAGTTGCTGTGAGCTGTGATGCCATAGCACTCTACCCAGAGCAGGGGTCCTCAAACTTTTTAAACACGGGGCCAGTTCACTGTCCCTCAGACTGTTTGAGAGCCAGACTATAGTTTTTTAAAAAAACTTTAAACAAATTCCTATGCACACTGCACGTATCTTATTTTGAAGTAAAAAACCAAAACGGGGGCAGCGCCTGTGCGTCAAAGGAGTAGTGCACTGGCCCCATATACCAGAAGTGGTGGATTCAAACCCAGCCCTGACCAAAAACTGCAAAAAAAAAAACCACAATGGGAACAAATACTAATACAATATTTAAAATGAAAAAAACGGCGTCCCCTGTCTGCAAAAAAAAAAAAAAAAGACCTCCTATCCTCAGAAAAAGAAGGCCCCCCCCTTAACTGCAAAAAAAGGCCCTACTAACTGCAAAAAAAAAAAAAAAAATAGGCTGGACGCCTATGGCTCAAAGGGCTAAGGCGCCAGCCATGTACACCTGAGCTGGCAGGTTCGAATCCAGCCCAGCCCGCCAAACAACAACTACAACAAGGAAGAAATTGCGGGGCGTTGTGGCAGTTACCTGTAGTTCCAGCTACTTGAGAGGCTGAGGCAAGATAATCGCTTAAGCCCAAGAGTTTGAGGTTGCTGTAAGCTGTAATGCTATAGCACTCTACAGAGAGTGACATAGTGAAACTGTCTCCAAAAAATAAATAAATAAATAAACAAACAGTGCATCTTTGAAGGGTACAGGCAAAACTTACTGAATGCAGAATATAAAGGTCTTAACACAATAACTAAGAAAATGCCATGAATGCTATGTTTACCAGTTTGATGAAAATATTTCAGATTGTATATGAAACCAGCACATTGCACCCCATGATTACCTTAATGTACACAGCCATGATTTAATAAAAATAAATAAATAATTAGAAGTAGTGAGTTCTAACCATACTCCACAGAGAAGCAGGAATTGTAGTGGTAGGTAATTGACTCCAGCTGCACAGGCGATGCGCGGGAAAAGTCCAGCAATCAAGGCAGAGAAGGTACTCGCTAGAAAGTAGCCACGCCCCAAATACTCTCTGTACGTGCCAATCAATCCCAAAACCGGAGCGGGCTTCATCGACATTAGAAGGTAGTGAAGGCGAAGCCAAGGCCTTGATTGGCATCTGGTTCACCCACGGCCACCGCCCGCAAAATCCAGCAGCAAAGCGTTCAAAGAGGTTTGAAGTTGGACGCCATCTTTGTTTCTGGCAGGTCGGCCGACTCAGGCTGGAGCTGTACCCACCCCAACCCTCCCAGCGCCCTCAAGGGAGCGAAGGCTCCGCCCCTCAGGGCTTCCAATGCTCCGCGTGCTCCGCCTTCCAGGAAGAGGCGTGGCTTCTGCGAGAAGTGTGAGGCCCACGCTCGCAGCTAGTTTGAACATGCCCTGGGCATGTTTGGCGGGAAGTTGGCTTAGTTGGACTATCTGTGGCCTCGCGGCTTCCTAGTCTCCGCCTTATTTCTCCCCAGAGGCTTCTCTATCCTACCTCCATGATCTCGGCATAGGGTGGAGTACCCTTTCTCACGGAGGACGCGATGGCTCCCCGGAAACGCCCAGAAACCCAGAAGACCTCCGAGATTGTGTTACGCCTCAGGAGCAAGAGGAACAGAAGTCCCCGGGAGCTGGCGCCCGAGGCCAAGAAGCTCTGCGCGAAGGGCTCCGGTACTGCTGCGCCTGCCGCTTTCATATTTCTGCCTTTAGGGTGCTCACGCTGGAGGCCGGAATGGGGGACGGGTGCTCCTAGTTTGCTCAGGCAGCCCCAGGTGGCGGATGCCTCAGGCTGTGCTTTTTGTCAGCTTGACTGAGTTTAGGCTTAGACAGGAAGAAGCTGATGCTCTCGACAACAACTGACACACGGACTTTTCAAATTCTTTGTTGATCCAGGATTTTTACACACTACCTTTGCTGGCACTGTGGATGCTGAAATTTCGATAGTCAACATTGTTAGTTGTATGTCCTTGGTTTCATCCGTGAGAGCCCTCCCTTCCTTCAAAAGCTCCTTCTCTGAGGTTCAGTAGGGCTTGAACCCGGGGATATAAGGAATGTAAGGGAACTCAAGTTGAGCAGGGCCTTCTTGGTTTAGCATTTTTTATCCATGAGAGGAAAGAATTGGTTGTCAAGAGCTTTGACCTATAGCGATTTGGTCCTCAAATAGTTTGGTGATCCAGAGCTTATTCCTACTCTGATTTACCCTACAGAAATACCCTAGTTAATTTGGAGCTATTCCAGACATTCCTGTCCTTTCTTTACCTAAACTGTCACTTCTGTGCTCCCCTAAAGCCTTTCAATTGTGAATTATACGTGATTTTAAAATTACCATCTAATCCCATCTCAAGCTTTGCAGCCCAAACTTGGAAAAGCATGGCAATGTACTTTATTCTTGTATGTTTCTTTGGCTTGGCCCTCAGGAACCTTGCAAAATCATATTTAGTTTCATGTAAAGAATTACTGTTTGGGGGAAGTGTTTGAGGGAAGGGGCCATATTCCTACTCATTATTTCTTATGCTGGGTGAGACTAAACAGACCATGGAAAGGCCTTAGGAAGTGAAAACACAGATTGGCTTTGCCAAATGAGACAACAAAGCTTTCTTTTCTGAAATGTCAGCAGAAAAACTTTTCCTGAGATCAGAGAGGAAAATACCTCTGTTCTGCTTGGCAGGTTCTAGCAGAAGATGTGACTCAGACTGCCTTTGGGCGGGGTTGGGTAGCCTGCAGGTCCCACCACCGTGCCACAGCATTGTCAGGACCCTCCACCAGTATAAGTTGGGCAGAACTGCATGGCCATCACTACAGCAGGTAAGGTGTTTTGTGGCTGAAGTGTTTAAGGGAATTGCATGTGACATTTTACTGTTGAATGCTTCAGAATTAAATGATGGGTTAGTTTAGCAGGCTATCAGAATGGTCAGACTGCAGTGACTGGTCTACTTGGCACGTAGCCGGGTGGAAAAGTCTTTTGTTGTAAAGGTGTCAGCTGGAATGTACTCTGCCCCTTTGCTTTCCAAGATTACTTTATGTACATTCCAAATATTTTTCTGCATGGGGCCAGCTAGTCAGCTTCCCTTCGGTGGGAAGACTTATCCCTGGGACTCATGTGTAAAAAGATTAACAATTTATGGGCGGCACCTGGGGGCTCAGTGAGTAGGGAGCCAGTCTAATATGTCGGAGGTGGTGGGTTCAAACCCAACCCCGGCCAAAAGCTGCAAAAAAAAAAAAAAAAAAAAAAAAAGATTAACAATTTATCAAAGACTTGAGGTTTTAATTCAATTTAATTATTTTCTCTCTTTGTCAGGGTCTCCAGCAGTCCTTTTTGCATTCTCTGGATTCTTACCGGATATTCCAAAAGGCTGCCCCCTTTGACAGGAGGGCTACATCCTTGGTGTGGCACCCAACTCACCCCAGCACTGTGGCTGTCGGTTCTAAAGGGGGAGATATCTTGCTCTGGAACTTTGGCATAAAGGACAAACCCACCTTCATTAAAGGGGTGAGCAGTTCCCTGCACCACATGATAGTACTATGGTAGTTTGTTGAAGGAGTAGAAGGAATATTGATGTTATCTAGTAAGATAACCAAGATCAAAACTGCGATCAAAATGCTGTGGGCATTTTCAATATGCAAATGGTGACACACAAGGTATTACCCACAGCATCTAAGCCCCTTTGTACTACTTTGACTTCATCCCTATACTACTGTCTTTCTTCGTTTTCTATACTTTTGTCACATCAGCAGTTTCATTTTTTTTTTTTTTTTGGAGACAGAGTCTCACTTTGTTGCCCTTGGTAGAGTGCTGTGGTTTCACAGCTCACAGCAACCTCAAACTCTTGGGTTTAAATTATTCTTTTGCCTCAGCCTCCTCAGTAGCTGGGACTACAGGTGCCCACCACAATGCCTGGCTATTTTATAGAGATAGGGTCGCTCTCTTGCTCAGGCTGGCCTTGAACTCCTGAGCTCAGGCAATCTGCCTGCCTTGGCCTCCCAGAGTTCTGGAATTACAGGCATGAGCCACCGAGCCCGACCTCACATCAGCAGTTTCTACTGGGTCTCTGTATTTGCTTTTCCCTTTTACTGGAGCTTGCTTTTGCATCGTCTTCTCTTGCTTGGCTCCCTCTTCTCATTTAGGTCTCTGCTCAACACACCTCTTCAAAGAGGCTTTCACTGGCTATCCTACTCATAAAGGAGCTCTGACCCCACCTGGTCACTCCTTGTATCATTATACCGTTTCCTGTTTCTCCCAAAATATTTATCAGTGTCTGAAATATTTGTGTCTGTGCCCACCAGAAGGTAAGCTCCCTGATGGTAGAGACTTTGTCTTTCTACATCTCCACTACATAGTACACCACTACATCTCCAGTACATACATACAACAAAGTTGTGTCTAGAGTAGCTGCTTTATATTTGTTGAATGAATGAGGTGTTTGGAATATAACTGAGCATCTGGGGTATAAGATAACTAACAACACAGGTGCTAAATGTTATAGAATGTGACAGAAGGAAGAACCCCTTCTGAATTAGAGTTTATAGAGAAGCCTTTGTGGATGAGTGAGGAGAAGCAATATTTAGATAAATGGAAAGAAAAGGAGAAAAGCATAGTGTGACTGGGCCGAAGTTTGTCATAGAGTTTTTGAGGATGGTCTTATTCACGCTAGTGTTTATCATTGATTGTTGAGAAGTGAATGTGTTGGCCCCTCTAAGACCTTTAGCTTGACATTGGAGGGCTGTACTGTGAAAAGTGATGTTCTGGGGAGAACAGAACAGAATGTCTGTGGCTCAGTGGGAAGGGCGCCAGCCCCATATATTGAGAGTGATGAGTTCGAACCCGGCACCCTGGCCAGCTAAAACAGCAATCAAAATTGCAACAAAAATATAGTCCCAGCTACTCGGGAGGCTGAGGCAAGAGAAGTGCTTAAGCCCAAGAGTTGGAGGTTGCTGTGAGCTGTGATGCAACAGCACTCTACCGAGAGTGACAAACTAAAACTCTGTCTAAAAAAAAAAAAGTGGTGTTCTGGGTTTAGAGCAGGAGTCATAAACTCATATACCTTAAGAAACCAAACAGATTTTATTTTTATTTTTTTTTTTTGAGACAGAGCCTCAAGCTGTCACCCTGCAGAGAGTGCTGTGGCATCACAGCTCATAGCAACCTCCAATTCCTGGGCTCGAGCGAGTCTCTTGCCTCTGCCTCCCAAGTAGCTGGGACTGCAGGCGCCCGCCACAACGCCTGGCCATGTTTTGGTTGCAGCCGTCATGGTTGTTTGGCGGGCCCGGGCTGGATTCGAACCCACCAGCTCAGGTGTATGTGGCTGGCACCTTAGCCCGCTGAGCCACAGGCGCCGAGCCGGCATTAATTTTTTTTTTAAGACAGTCTCACTGTGTAGACTCTGTCTCTACAAAAAATATATATATAATATTCATTACAAAATTTTACAAAATATTCTCTAGGCTAGTCAAAGTGCAGTGGTATTTACAACTAATAAATCACAACCAGTTACAGATTCCTTTGTTCCTTCTCTATTCACACTGGTTTACTTGACTAGCCTTTAAAAGAAAAAAAAAAAAATTGGCAGCACCTGTGGCTCATGGAGTAGGGCGCCAGCCCCATATAATGAAGGAGGCGGGTTCAAACCCGGCCTCGGCCGAACTGCAAAGCAGATAAATAGCCGGGCATTGTGGCTGGCCCCTGTAGTCCCAGCTACTCGGGAGGCGGAGGCAAGAGAATCACCTAAGCCCAGGAGCTGGAGGTTGCTGTGAGTTGTGTGATGCCATGGCACTCTACCGAGGGTGATAAAGTAAGACTCTGCTTCTACAAAAAAAAAAAAAATATATATATATATATCTCCTATACATGTTGGCCACTTCTTTGTGAAATTTTGTAATGAATATTGTGTAAATAAAGGTGAATTTAGCTAGTTTTCCCATTTTTCCTATGTATGGAGACTTCAGGGGTGACTTTTAAATCCGCAAAAGTTTCCTCATAGCCCTTTGTTATCCATCCCTCTGTACCCTGTATCTTATCCCCTGGAAACTGCTACTATAGATTAATTTGCATTTTCTAGACTTTTATCTAAACAGAATCATAGAATATATACTCTTTTTTTGTCTAGCATTTCAGTATAAATGGTTGAGATTCATCTACATTTTTATCAGTGATTTTCTTTCTGATTAATAGTCCATTGCATTGATAAACTACAGTTTCTCCATTTATCTGCTGAAAAACATTTGGATTTTTTTCCATTTTTTAATTTTTTTTTATTTTTTGAGATAGAGTCTCAAGCTGTCGCCCTAGGTAGATTGCCGTGGCATCACAACTTACAGCAACCTCCAACTCCTGGGCTCAAGCGATTCTCCTGCCTTAGCCTCCCAAGCAGCTGAGACCACAGGCACCCGCCACAACGCCTGGCCATCCCTTGGTTGCAGTTGCCATTGTTGTTTGGTGGCCCCTGACTGGATCATGTATAAGTATTTGTGTGACTATGAGTGGAATGACTGTAGGGTGGCAATTTTTGTTTTTTTTTAGAGACAGAGTCTCACTTTGTCGTCCTCAGTAGAGTGCTGTGGCATCACAGCTCACAGTAACCGCCAACTCCTGAGTTTAGGCGATTCTCTTACGTCTGCCTCCCAAGTAAGTTGGGACTACAGGCACCCACCACAACGCCCAGCGCTTTTTTGTTGCAGTTTGGCCGGGACTGAGTTTGAACCTGCCACCCTCTATATATGGGGCTGGGCGCCCTACTCACTGAGCCACCAGTGCCGCTCAAATTTTGAAAAAATTTTTTAAATGAAAAAGCCTTTAGTATTTACCCACATATTGCCATTTCCAATGCTTTTCATTCTTTTATATGATCCAGATTTCCTTTTGGTTACATTTTCCTTCTGCCTGAAGAAATTCTTGTCATAGTTCTTATAATGCAGATTGGTTGATGATGAATTCTTTCTACTTTTGTTTGTCTGAAAAAATATTTTGCCTTAATTTGTGGGAAAATATTTTTGCTAAGTATTCTAGGTTTACAGTTTTTAAAAAAAAATTAATTTGTAATTAATTAATATTATTATTTTTTTTTGAGACAGAGCCTCAAGCTGTCACCCCGGATAGAGTGCTGTGGCATCACAGCTCACAGCAACCTCCAATTCCTGGGTTCAAGCGAGTCTCTTGCCTCCGCCTCCCAAGTAGCTGGGACTACAGGCACCCACCACAACGCCCGGCTATTTTTTGGTTGCAGCCATCATTGTTTGTCGAGCCCGGGCTGGATTCAAACCCACCAGTTCAGGTATACGT
>CAUYON010010712.1:0-12452 GCA_963573935.1 Arctocebus calabarensis | reverse complement strand
GGGCGCCTGTGGTCCCAGCAACTTGGGAGGCAGAGGCAAGAGACTCGCTTGAGCCCAGGAATTGGAGGTTGCTGTGAGCTGTGATGCCATAGCACTCTATCCAGGGTGACAGCTTGAGGCTCTGTCTCAAAAAAAAAAAGATCCAAAGAAACCCAAATCTTCACTTTGTATTCATGGTCCTTGGCTCCTTTCCAAATGATATTTTCTTGCCTGTATGTTTCTTCATTTGTCATTATAATTCAGGTTGTGCTATACAAATCACCCCCAAGTGCCCTTCCTAAAATGTTGATGGCTCAGGGATTTTGTCTACTTTTGTCTTCTAGCTCTGTCATCTATGTCATGGAGCTCGAAGATCTCTGTGACAAAAGAAGAGAGCTATGGGGATGCACACCAAGTCCTAGTGAGCAACCTCATGTGACCCAACAGTGACATACATCACTGATGCTCACAGTCAATTGGCCAGAAGCAGTCACATGGTCTGGCAGATCCTGATGCTCACAGTCAATTGGCCAGAAGTAGACACATGGTTCTGGCAGATCCTAATGCTCTCAGTTAATTGACCAGAAGCAGTCACATGGTCTGGCAGATCCAATATGTTTTTCATTTCAGTTTTGTTCCTCATCTTAGGACTAAAATGGCAGCTATCACGTAACCCATCAAACTACAGTAGAACCTCTGGAGTTGACCACCTCCCTATGCTGACCACCTCCTTAAGTCGGCTTAATTTTCACAAGCTAGACTGCACCCCATGTACGTAGCAGTACAGTGGGCCAGTTCCTTATGTTGACCACCTCCATATTTGGACCAGTTTGTTACAGTCCCTTGAGTGGACAACTTACAGAAGTTCCAGTGTATATTTAAATAACCATTTCTCCTCACCCCCAGCTTACAACAAAACATCAGACTGGAGTTTAAGCAGATACTACACTTACCTAGCCTACGATATATATTAAAAAATTTAAAAAAAAACAACCAGGCTTGGTAGCTTATGGCAGTAATCCTAGCACTTTTGGAGACTGAGGTGGGAGGATCCCTTGAGCTCAATGAGTTTGAGACCAGCTTGAGCAAGAGAAAGACCTTGTCTCTAGTAAAAATAGGAAAATTAGTTAGACATGGTGGTAGGCACCTGTAGTCCCAGCTACTTGGGTGGCTGAGGCAAGAGGATTGCTTGAGCCCAAGTGTTTGAGGTTGCTTTGAGCTAAGCTGATGCCATGGTACTTTAACCAGGGCAGCAGAAGAAAAGAAAAGAAAAAGGGTGGACAAAAGCCATTTTCCAAACATAATTATATGTCTTTCTAAAAATTGTTTGCTATTGTTTTAAAAGATACCCATCTGCATTCGCTCAAACTCCAGTTTGGAAGATATATTTCAGCTTACCATGTTTCAGCCAGACTACTTCTGGTACCTGGCGTTAATCCAATAACACATGAGTTTTCCAGTGAATCAATTTCAGATGTTCCTGCAGCCTTCGAAATGGATATCTGTTCAAGGACCTAAAATGTTAATGGCTAAGCTAGAGCTGCTAGCCAGAGGTTCTTTAGGAATAATTCAGATTTTCTCCCCCATCTGTGAAGACTCTTTTATCCGTATGAATAGAAAACAAAGGTAGATATTGGAACTGTTCTCAAAAAGCACTCTCCTGCTCCCAGGCAGAACTTGGCTGGGTGCTTCCTGACTCATACCCTGCCAAATTGATTTCCTGTTTATGGACATTTCACTGGCTGCCAGCTTTTAGAGATGGATACTGTGATGTCCCACCTGGATCTCCCTTCAAAACAAGACTTGTTGCCCAGTTTACAGAACAACTGCGAGCAGGCAGCACTCAGTGTTCAGCCCACAGCTGCGGGTCCTCAGGGCCATCCTTAGGTTCGATGATTTGCCAGAGGACTCACAGAACTCAGGAAAGCTCATGGTGACAGTTTAATGCAATGAAAGAATACAGATTAAAATAGGTAGAGGACTGATTTTCAAAGGAGCGCAGGATAAAGTACAGGACAAAATAAACTTTTGGTTTTTTTTGAGACTGAGTCTTACTATGTCACCCTCGGTAGAGTGCCGTGGCGTCACAGATCACAGCAACCTCCAACTCTAAGGCTTAAGTGATTTTCTTGCCTCAGCCTCCCAAGTAGCTGGGACTACAGGTGCCTGCCACAATGTCTGGCTATGGAGAAAACAAACTTGAGCTATGAGCTGTGGGTTGTGCCAACAATGCTTCCTTGTCCTAACGATGATGTGTGGCAGAGCATATGAGGAAGTTCATCTCAGCCTTGGTCTCCAGGGATGTTATTAGAACTTAGTTACAGAGTCTTGAGGCGCCTCTGTGATTCACCTTGAGTACACATTTTCTAATGTCACTTTCCTTTATTCCCAGATATCAAACTGATACACCACGACTGATTTATTTAGAATGAACAAGAACAGTTATTCGTCATAAATCATATTGTTTGCATAACTGTCTGGCGTGTCCTAAGACTCCGAATATTTTAAAACATTATCAAGCTTATAGGTTATCTCCAAGGAGATGGTCAAAGCCTGTTCCTTCTTTGGAATGTGTATGATTTGAGTGTCCCAAGTCCAGTGAGTGAATCCTTGACTGCACAAGCTCCTTCAAGGATCGCCTCAGAATCACTTCTCGGCCTTTTGGCTAAGATCAAGTGTGAAGGGTCGCCTCAGTTTCAGGGAGCTGCCTTGTCCATGGCTGTGTTCCCTTCTGGGGCAGAAAATGTCCAGAGATCTATAGAAAGAGAAATGTGAATTCTTGATCATCTTGGCCTAATAATAAGACAACCCACATGGCCATTCCAACCTCAGAGCTCCCCAGGGGGTTGCTAATGCTGTTACTGCATCCACATCACAGCTTGATTTCTCCTTCCGTGTCATTCCTGCAAACTTCCCACTTCTCCTTAGGTGGTGATCCCAAGGGAAGCACTTAATAAACATCCTGAGTGCTGTCTCAGAGTCAGCTGCTCAGGGAGCCCAACATGTGAAGTTGAAGTGATGAGAATTTTCATTTGTAGATCATTTTGTTTCTTCTAAATGATTATCTTGATTTAAATCTTCAGGAACATTATTAACTAAATATAGCTTTAAAATTTATATGGTGCTTGCTTTCAAAAAATAAAATGCTTTTTCATAGAGTCCCATTGTGTTCCACCACCAGTGGTCGAGAAGGTTACCCATCTCGCTCCACTCTCACTAGCAGTGGATGTCTTCCTAGAGACAATAGACCTTCTGTACAAGGAAAGTGGAATTTGCTCCTCTTTCCTCAGTTTAGGAATGATGACCTCTTTCAACACTGTCACAGATCTTGTCAACATGACCATCTGGCTGAGAGTTTATTTACTGGCACAAGTTTATTAGGTGAGATTGTTGTTCTCCTTTAGTAGTTTCTTGGGTGAGAGTTTTATTACTCTCTTGTGACTAGCTAGGAGGCCAAGGAGGCAAGATCACTTCCATGGTACCACTCATCATGATAGGTGCTTCCCTCTTTCAATTATAAGGACCCTTGTGATTACATTGGGTTCACTCAAATAATGCAGGATAATCCTCCCATCTCTGGTTCCTTTTTCCAAATCAGACAACATATTCACAGGTTCTGAATGTTAGCCCGTATATGTCATTGGTGGCACTCAGAGTAGGGGATGTCAATACCATTCTGGCTACCATCGGTGAGACTCTGTTGAGTTGTGGAACTCAATGCCAATAGCATCATCTTTTTTTATTTGTTTTTCAGTAGTACAGGTGTCCATCAATGACTGTTTTGAATCATGCCAAGTTCACATATCCTTTGAACCCTTGGCCTATGTGTCAACCCTAAGTCACTGCTGGCTTCATAAGCAGCTTGCTTTGTGCAAGGAGCATCTTTGTGCCCCAAGTACCAAGTGAACTAGCCAGTCCTCCTCTAATCCCCTCTTAAAAAAGAAATCAACCTCTACATATGTTGGAGGAATACCCAACATAGCCCTCACAGCAGGCAACATTAGAAAACACTTAAAAATAAGCAATTATTAGTGTATCATGATAGCAAAAGAGTTTGAAACTAGACCCCATTGTGTGGAAATTTCCATTTCCATCAAGCCACATCTACCTCCTATTTTCTTCTGGCTAGCATGGTGCCCAATAGCCCTCACCCACTTGGGTGTGTACCACATACTTCATGGCATCTCTCCTTGGATGTCATAAGTGCTTTATCATCTACCCTAGTATACCATGAATGCAGTTGACTTATCTCTGCATTTTTTGACAACTATAGTTCCATTCGCTCTATTTAGAAACAAATGTAATTAATTAAACTGGAGAAGATAGAACTACATTTGCAGCAAAGTCAAAACATGCACCAACACTCATCTCTATAATTATTTCACGAGAGGGAACAAAAAAGTCCTCACTGGTTTGTCTCTGTAATGCAGGGGGTCCTCAACAGTGTTTGGCTTCCTACCTTTCTTTCTCTCTCCTGGCTTCCTACCTAGTTCTACTCCTCTAACCCATAATCTAGTCTGGGCATCTCACCCTTGGTGTCAAGAAGTCACTCAGACAAAGCTCAAATACTTCTGAATGCCATATCATTTGAAGAATTATGGTCTTTGAGGCAGATGGGCCTGGGTTTGACTCTGCTATGTTCTTGCTGAGTGTTACTGGGCAAGATCAGAGCTCATCAAAATTTTTCTGTAACGGAACCAGTTACTAAATATTTTAGGTTTTGTGGACCACATGGTCTCAGTTGTAACCAGGCAACTCTGGTGAAATTGTAGCTTAAGTAAACAAATGGTCATGGTTGTGTTGTAGCTAAATTTTATTTATAAAAATAGGTTGGAATTGGCCCATGGGCTGTATTTTGCTGACTCTGAGGCAGGATATGTGATTTCTCTAAACTTTATATACTGATATTAAAAGCTGATTTCCAGGGTGAGATACTAGGTATTAAGTACTTAAAATAGTACCTGACACAAGGTAGATGGTCAACATACCTCTGGGTGGATGTATGAATGAATGGATGGCTAGGAAGTATGGAGAGAGGAAGAAAGAAAAAGAGAGAAGAGTCAACTAAATGAAAATAAAACATACTGAAAAATAATTTACTGATTTCCGGAAGGGAGCTCTCCCTAAATATAAGGCTAATGGACTGAATGGGACTAATTGAGCTGGTGACTCATATTTTGTCACACGGAACACAGCAATGGGGCCTTAGAGGTAAGCTGTAGGGATGTGTGCCACCACAATAAAAAAGCAGTCAGCCCTTTCTCTACTGTCATCACTCCTGTCATGCCCAGGAGCTATTTTCCGTAAGAGGCTGAACTATCCCATTTTCCCTCAGCCTCCTTCTAAATGCCCTCCATGAATCCAGGAAGAGTATTAAAATTCCAGATATGGAATGCCCAGAGTCACCTATGCCCTGACCCCACTGAATTCTATTCTATCTTCTTTTCTTACCCTGGGTGTCTTGCTAATATCCAAATGGTTTGGGGCTGTGATGGTTCCTAGAGTGATGGCTTAATGCAGTGACCATATGACTCAGAGTTTCTAAGAGAACTCCCACTTTCAATAATCTTTTCTTTTTGCTTAAATGTGATGAATCCTCAAATGTATAAAAGTAACTTAACTTTCTGACCACTGAGAATTTTTTTAGATGTTTGGCTTAGAAAATACAGTCATGGACAACATAAAGGCCCAATACTTAGTCTCATGCTGCTAGCTGGCATCTGAGCGTGTGTGGAACCACCACGGCCAGGATCACATTTCCTGCAAAACAGAATTTTTTATGAAGATCAATAGGGATTAGGTAGCAAATACTTGTGATCAAACACTCAAGATAGAAAAATGTAAAATAAGCCAACACATTTCAGTATGAAATGATGCTTCCTTGGGAGTGTTCCGTGATTACCAGTTGCTGACTACCTGATTTCTGAGGCTCCTCTCTCTTTCTCCCACGTGGCACTAGTTGATCCTGTACCCATCACAGCACTTGTGTCTAATGATGCTCCTCAGACAGTTGTAGACTGACCTGTCCATCACCTGTGTTTTTGTACTTGCTCTGGCATTCTGAGATTGGAATGTGGCCCCACCAATCTGTGTCTGGAGTTGAGGCAGAAGAGAGAGTAGGGGAGGGTCAGAGGGTAGGAGAGGGAAGAGAGAGAGAAGGAGAAACAGCTACCCAGGTGGAAAAACTGGGTGCTACCACACTCAACTTTACAAAAAGACTGAAAGCCAAAAAAGTAAAAATTAAATTTCTGGGAAAGGATCTAGCGTGTTTCAAGTGCCAGGCACTGTGCTGACCCTGTTTGCTGTGAATGTGCTCACACCTATTCACCTGCCTGTCATTCTTTTATCTGTTCTCTCTTTTTATTTTTCCTTTCTCTCTCCTTCTGACACCTGACTTTGCAAATGAGATGTTTTTAAATCTCCTCTTTATGAATAGTACGAATGCGCCTTAGAGAAATTAAGACTTTTCTGTAGAACCCTAGAGCTATTAAGGGTTAAGCTAGACCAATTTTTCTACAGAAAAGTCTTAATTTCTCTGAGGCACATTCTTACTATTCTTAAAGTAAGAGGAAATGAACCCAGCTCCAGAATCTAAGTCTTTTGCCACAGTACCAAGGCTTTCCAACCCTTTGGCTTCTCTGCCACATGTTGGAAAAAGAGTTGTCTTGGGCCACAGATTAAATATATAAACACTAAGAAAATCGGATGGGCAAAAGACAAAAAAAGAAAAAAAAGTCTATGCATAATTTTTGTGATATCCATCAACACAGATAAGCAAAAAAGGCCTCACATAATCTGCATGTGGTCTGTGGCCACCCCTGCATCTTACTATGATTTAATGGGCCTTATTTTGGTTTAATAGTTAGTTATCTGTGGAGTCACTGTGTCCGCTGTATCAATCTCCACCTTCTTTCCCTGCTTCGAAAGAAGAATATGTAGCAGTCTCCTGTTAAAGAGAATTCTGTACCTGACCTTGTCCCCTTTTCTCTTTAGCTGCCAGGAAGCTTCAAGTCCAATTTGGAACTTACACTGTGTTACCTCTAGATTACTTTATGGGCAGCAGGTGTGTGCCCTTCTTGTTAAGGCATTCCCACCCAGGCCTGACCCTTCACCCTTATTTACATATCCTGTCCTTTCTGCAGGCTGTCTTAAGCCCTTTGTGGAACATTGCAGTGAATGAATGAACAGCTAACTGAATCCCAAGGTGTTATGTATGTCCCCCTAATGACTGTTAATTAACTCAGATTTGTAGCTATCCCCATGTACCCTCTCACCCTCACCTCTAGGTTTCTAAAAATGCTTTGCTTTTTTCCTCTGTCTACTTTTTTCCAGATCCCTCAGAACCAAGTGAATAGGATTATAAGAGTGAGTCTCTAGCCCCATTCTCATTTCCTACACCTTGGCAGCTCTAGATGGCTTGTGACCTTGACACAGTCCTCTCAAAGTGCTACCTGGGCCTACCCTTTTACCCATGATGGCCTTTAAAAGTCATTAGATTTTTCAACACTTTGAGCACCTCGATAAATGCATTGGACTACTTGCAATATTAATAACTCACACCACTCTAACCTTAAGTTCCTGATAAAGAATTCTCTGCTGTTTAAGGCTCTGGGATGAATAATGGCTGAGTGTTACTATTGTGCTCTTAAAATGGAGATTACTATATGTTGAATCACAACAGAACCACTTTTTTATAGGCTATGAATAGCATAAAGGCCCATCATGTTATTCCAAGCAGTGCCAAGTGAACGGATAATAGCGAGCCAATTATTATAAATAATGCCTTGTTTCCTTTTGGCCCCTGTGCAAATTTCACAGAGCAGGATTCTATTAAAGGCTGGGAGGTTAAATTAAACGAGACAGTGTTAACACAGGCATCTAGCACAGTGCCTGGCACAAGTCATGGCTTTATGCTGGCTGAATCATAATCTGAACTTGGCAGGAGTTTTTTTGTTTTGCTTCGTTTTGTTTATTCCTTCTTTCTTCTGTTTGCCAATATAAAGGTTCTAAACAACTGTCCCTTCTCATTCTGTCTGCTCGGGGACTGGGTCAAGCCTGGCAGGAGGATGGGCTCGGGGTGCTTTGCAGAGTTCCTAGATGGATGAACAGGATGCTATTTGGTGAGGCTGATTGTAGGGGAACCGAAGAAGGAAGAGAACACAATGGAAGATCCTAGCAGAGCAAATGAGGCTAAGGTTAGCCGAGAGAAGAGGCAGGGTGGGTGTAGGGACATGAGTCCAGTACTCAGAATCCAGGAAAAGCAGGGGCCTGCTGAAATAGGCACGTGGAGTTGGCTAGGGCAAAAAGTTCCTGAGGAAGGGCACTGGGAAGTGAGTGTGCCAGAGGGTCTCTGGGTGGATACTGACATGCTCTTCAAAACTCTAGAACTCAAAGCCTCGAGCAGAATGGGGCCAAGTCTCTCAGGGCCCCCAGGTGGCCAGAGGAAAGCACCAAGTTCTGTCTCATTCCACAAAGTTTAACCTTGAGAAACTTTAACCTTGTCTTCTCTGGGCCTCAGTATCCTTGTTTTGAAAATAAGGGTGCTACACTCCATGTCCTCAAAGATCCATGCTGGCCCTGTGCCCTGGTTAACATGCATTTAGAAGCCATGATTTTTTCTGTTCTAATCTTGTTTTCTTTTTTTTGACATCTATTGTAATATGCTGACCTCTATTTAACTTCTAGCTATTATACTAGTAATTATAATTCTGCCCAACAGTGGGGCTGAGGACCAAGCTGAGTGGGCAGTAGGGAACATAATTTAATATAGATGAGTCCCTGTAAATTGTAATTCTATACAGAAAAAGCAGCACCCCCTCCAAAGTTAGTATTGCACATGTCGGTAACATACCCTTGATTTTCAGTGGACAGTCTCCATATGTCAAGATTAGAGAGACAATGTATTTTGTAAGGTAGAAGCACATTCAAATTTAATTTCTGTCTAAGAGAGCCCTGTCCTCAAAGATGTAGGTGTGCAAAAGGGTTAGCAAGGAATCAGAGAAATTTGAATTTGAGAGAACTTTTCCAAAAAGTGTTAAATATTTCAGCTAAGGGCCTTGTAATTTCACCTGTGCCTTCTCCAACCCTGCCCGAGGGAGCTCTGCCCTTCCTGAATCCGTATCAGCCCGTGACTCTGCCAGCTGCCTGTTAGCTATTTGCTATGATAACTGTCAGAGGATGTGGGTCGCCCAAGGTAAGCTGTAATAGCAGAGAGGAAGAGGGAGAGGAAGGTAGACTGGGAGCATGTCCTGGAGAGTCACCAGGGTCTAGGTAATGCATAGTAATAGATGAGCTTGGAAGGGAAAGGGAAAGACCTAGAACACAATAGCAAAGAATGCAAACATTGAGCACATGGGCGCATATAGGGAGACAATGAAAGATCAGCGAAGCAAACCAAGGAGGAGAACTGCGAGGCTATAGGATCACTCAGAAGCCAAGGAATTGTGTATTTAAACGAGGAAGTGCTCAATGCATTCCAGGCACAGGAGTGATCCCTTCCAATTGAGGTCCTCACCCCTGGGCCATGGACCAATCCCAGTCTGATATGTGATCTGTAAGGAAACAGACCACAGGGCAGGAGGTAGGTGGTGGGCACGTGAGCAAGTGAAGCTGCATCCGTGTTTATAGCTGCTCCCCACCACCCACATCACTACACCTCCTGTCATATCTCCACCCCCATCAGGGGAAGAAATGTCTTCATGGAACCTGTGCCTGGAGCCAAACAGGTTAGGGACTGCTGCTAAGAGAGGACTTGAAAAAAAGCCCTTAGTTTAGCAACAGGGGTGGGAGGGGCATGACAGGAGTATTTACAATCTACAGGTGAGGGCAGGAGTCAGATAGAATGGTTTGGGGACAAAAAAAGTGGAAAGTAAAGTTATTTTACTCTTTTGACATATTTGGCTCTAGGGTGGAAGAGAGGGATTAGAGAGATATGAGGATAAAAGATTTTACTCTTTATGGGGGGAAAGATTTGGGCATGTTTAAATGCTGATTGGAAGAAACCAGGGGAGAGGGAGAAGTTGAAGACAAAAGCAAGAGGGTAATTGGTATGGGCAGTGTGTTTAGAGCCCAGGAGGAGGGATGGACCTTACTTCATGGCAGGGCAGAAACAGGGAAGAATGGGAGCAAGGAAAGGGGAAAAACTCATTGCCAGGATTAGAGCATTCTTTTGGGATGACCTCTGTTTGCTTCTCTGTAGGAGGTAAGATCACCCCCTAAGGTTGGGAGAGTGGAAGGGGATTCAGGAGCATGGTGAAAGCTGGAAAAAGTGGCAGTGAAGAACAGAAGGTGACCAGGGAAATGGGGAAGTATTAGATCAATTGACATTGAAACTCATGCTGTTACTTCATGAGATTGAATAGTTTTTCCTAGCTGGGTTCAGCAGCCTGGGTTGGGGCATCGGTTCAAAGAAAGTGCTTGGTTGGTTGATACAAGGTACTATGGGTTGGATTATATGTTGCTGTCCTAGCTCCCTGATCTCAGAATGTGACCTTACTGGGAAATATGGTCATTATGGATATAATAAAATTAAGATAAGGTCTTAATGGGGCAGAGCTCTAATCCAATGTGACAGGTATCCATATAAAAAGGAGAAATTTAGGCGTAGTGACATGCCTGCAGGGAAAGCGTTATACGATGTTGAAGTTTGTCAACAAGCCATGAGAAGCCAGGAAAGAGGAGATGGAACCGACACTCTGCTGACCCCTTGATCTTGGACATTTAGAGACAATAAATTTGTATTGTTAAGCTTCCCAGTCTGTGGCACTTTATTACGGCAACTCCATAACAAGGGATAGGTCCCTGCATCCCCACCCTGCCCACCTCAAGTGATTGTGAAGGACTTAAAGCAAATATTTTGAGAGTGCATTCTACAATAAATTATTAAAGAGATGGCTGAAGCCAGGCACAGTGGCTCACCCTTGTAATCCTAGCACTTTGGGAGGCTGAGACTGGAAGATTGTTGAGACCAGGAGTTTGAGACTAGCCTGAGCAAAAGGGAGACCTGTCTCTAATAGAAAAAGTAGCTGGGTATGGTGGTGTGTGCCTGTGGATCCAGTTACAGGGTAGGTCCTTGAGTGCAGGAGTTTGAGGTTGCTGTGAGCTATGACGGTGCTGCTGTACTCTAGTTTATAGACAGAGCAAGATTCTATCTCAAAAAAAAATAGAGAAGAGAAAGAGAGATAGCTGACGGAATGCAAGGTGTATAGGGGAAGGAGGTAAAATGGGAGAGGATGAGTAGAAGGGAAAAGAAAGAACAAAGGGATTTGATGTTAAAATTTTCTATGTAAATACGAGTGGCTCATAGGATCTAAATTTCTCGGAAAGCCTCAATCCCATTTAGGATCTTTCTGTAAAGGTTAATCTTAGCCTCTAGGTCCTTGCTTAAGCAATTCGCTGCATTACTCCTCAAATTAGAGCTACAGCTTAGATGACAGTCAAAGTATTTGCAAACAGTCATTTCTCATTAGGCATTGGCTCACATTTGCACATGGTAACCACTGACCCCGTATGTTCTCAGAAAGACTTTCAAGTTTTCTGAGCTGCGTGGGTCTTCAAAGGGCTGCATAACTTGTACGGACTTAATGGGCTTTCTTCCCAAAATTCAGCATTTCCTAGGTTCTAGTACTCAGGAAATTTGCTCATTATCTCCAAGAGACATCTTTTGAACAGCACAATGTAAGGAGGACAGCAAGTTGTGATTTCAGAAGTTACTGTGATTAAAATCATACGGACAGCTGCTATTCAGTATGGTGTCACCCAGTGTGAATGAAAAAGTGCTCACTGCCAGAAAGCCACTGGGCTGGAAATTCTGTTTACTGTACAACTGGCCACTTTCTGCTGAGTTTAAACTTTTTGGAACAATGCATGAATAGACCGTGAGGGGCAAAAACAACTTTAAAAAAAAATTTCTTTTTTTAAAAAATGACTTTTTCCTTCTTTGAAGACAATTTGGAAAATACATGAAAATAAATCTCTTTTTAAAAAGTAGACCATCTCTGGAGTTTGACCATCTAGGATGTCCATCCATCTGGTCCTTTTTTTCTGCCTATTTACTGAATTGGAATCATCCTGTAGAAACAGTTTTGAAACTTGCTTTGGGTGCCATATCCTGACCATATTCTCACCCTGCAGACATTTTAGTGATGGACCATAATAACCCATTGTGTGCAGACATTTTAGTGATGGACTATAATAACCCATTGTGTGGGTTATTATGATTTATTGAACCAATTCTTTGTCTTTGGAAATTCAGTTTGTTTTTTTGTCTATTTGTTTTGCTCTTAAACATGATTCACTGTACATTTTTCAATATAGAATTTTTTTTTAATTGGTGGGGATTCATTGAGGGTACAAGAAATCATGTTACACTGGTTGCATTTGTTGGGAAAAGTCCCTCTTACAATCGTGTTTTGCCCCCAAAAGGTGTGGCACACACCAAGACCCCAAGACCCCACCCCCCTCACTCCTTCCCT
>CAUYON010010709.1:0-26844 GCA_963573935.1 Arctocebus calabarensis | reverse complement strand
GTCCTTGGGTGATTGGCCCAGTTAAAGAGGTACCCAATCAATTGTCCCAGCCAGTATCAACCTCAAATCAAAGAGTTGAAGAGTCTCTGGTGACTAGACAGCTGAAGTCTGCTGGCAGCTTTAGTATAACTCACTCCAGTGCTCTGTGGGCTCAGGAGGCCCCACCAAGCCAGTAAATTAGCCTGGGAAGGTTGATGCCTCTTTCCCCGCCTTGCCCCTCTGTCACGCCCAGTCTCTGGTAACCCTGCAGGGCTGTGGTCCAGTTCCCTCCAATAAGCAGATGCTCTAGAGGTTTGCACCTGCTTAGGTCACACGGGGCTCTGTGGCTCCTCAGCCAGTCCACTGGTTGTGTCAGTGTTGGAGGTGAGGCCTAACAACGTGGGTACTTGATGGGGGCTGGGGCAATTCACTCAATTCCAGTCCTGTCCCTTTTATTTGCATCCTTGGGGTCGCAGGTCGCTCCAGCAGTGTTGATGTGTGTTCCTCGACATTGTCTCTTGGCTCAGCTCCAAACCGTTGGCTTTCTCACCAAATTTCTGTCCTTTAACTCTCCTTCTGGACAGGAGTGTCTGCAGAAAGCTGGCTACAGACCACCATCTTCCTTCTTCTCTTTCACTTGCCAGTTCTCTGCTTCGTTGAGCCTCTATTCACTTACTAAGCTAGTCTTCATTCAAATGACTGTGGATTCTTTCTTCTAGGACTGGCTATGATCATAATACGACATAACACTTATTCAGTGGAGCTGGGAATAGAGGAAGATTAACCAAGTTAATGGAAGGTAACTACGGGTTTTCAGCAAACCCATGTCTGATTAATCATGTTTCAATGGGAACTGTATAGTTTATTCTAAAGTATTATAATTGGAGAGTTTATATCATATTATGTGATCTCTCTCACCAAGAAACTCAAAGCAATATTATTGGGTAATTATGAAAGGCATAGGAAATAGATAAATATTATATAACTAGTTGTAGAAACAGGTACACATTCTAAAGTCCATACTGAAACTGTTATCTATCCCTTTCAAACCTTTTCCTTTTGTATCTGTAGTTCATGAATAATATCATCATCTATCCAGAAACGCAGCACTTACCTTTTCATTCCTTGTCCCCAATCCCCTCCATCATATCAGTTACGAGATCTCTTCTGTTTGACCAGCTACTTGTGTCTAGAAGTAGAATCTTTCCCTTCACCCCCATTCTCTGTCCCAATCAAGTCCTCATCCCATCTGATAACTGGCCTCCCAGCCTCTGATAATCAGCCGCCTCCAGCACAAACTTTAACTGCCTCAGTCTGAAGCGTATCTGCAAATGTTGCCTGTGTCACCCCATAAGGCTGAGGGCTCCAGGGGGTGGGGGAAGTCCTCTGATTCACTTTTGTATTGTCAACACATAGTATAGAGCCTGGTGGATCAGCTGCAAGTAAATACAAACTCTATTCATCCACCCCACTCATCCACTATCTATCCTTTCATTGTACAGGGTGTCCATAAAGTTTGTGTACAATTTTAAATTATGGCCACCCTCTATATTTAGTTAGTGCCTACTGTGTGCAGACACATTTGTAGGTTAATGAGAATACAGCAGTGAATAAAACAGATATTGCTTGCTGTTCCTAAATATGCTGCTTCTTACACCAATGCAAACATCTAAATGTTTATACAGAAATTTTAGAAATGGGGCTCAAAGGTGCTTGTGGCTCAAAGGTGTAGGGTGCCAGCGCCATATACTGGAGGTGGTGGGTTCAAACCCAGCCCTGGCCAAAAAAAAAAAAAAAAAGAATTTAAAAATTTTATAAATGTATGGAGTCAAATATATCAATTTTCTTCTATGATTTGTGCTTGTGTGCATTGTTGGGAAATCTATCCATTCTAAACCATAATAAAAATCTCCCATAATATAATTTTAAGAACTCAGGCTTGGAATGAAACTAATTGAGTTCAAATCTCATCTGTGCCTCTAAAAGCTGGGCAACTTAGTTAACTATTCTGAGCTTCAATTTGATCATTTGCACAATGTGAATAATAAGAGTATTTAACTCAAGCATTGTTTTAAAGATTTCATGAGCTAAAACAATTTATGTAGAATGGAGCCTCAGAAATAAGTTTGTATTATTGTAGCTATTCAATTATGTCTGTTTTTCACAATTATCTCTCTAATTCATCTGAAATTTATTTTCGTTTATGGCTTAAGTTTTCATATGGAAAACCGGTTGTTGCCAGACTCCTGTTTAAAGTTTTTCAATGGCTTCTCTTTGCAACTAAATCACAGTACAATTCCCTATTTAACCTACTCTGCTCTATGGTATCTGGCTCCTATCTTTAAGATTTCCTTTTTCCCTACTCTCCATTGCCGTGGTACATGCACTCTGCCCTCTTTCGTGGTCCAAGAAGATGCCAGCATCTTCCCCCCCCCCCCCATAGCACCTTTGAACTTGCTATTTTATCTTCCTGGAATATTTTGCTCCCTCTTTTTTAGGGCTGCCCGGCTTATTGAGGCCTTTCCCGCTCACCCCATAGAAACAGTAATATTCTTTCTTCCCTGTAACAAACCAAGCCACTATTTTATTATATCTTGTTTTATTTATCACACTTAGGTTCTGAATTTTGCTTTGATTCATCATTTTTCTTCCCCCACTAGAATGTGAGCTTCATTGGAACAGAACCTCTTGCCTGTTTCATTTACTACTGTATGCTCAGAATCTAGAACAGTGCCTGGGAAATAGTAGGTAATCACTTTATTGAGTAGTCTGTCCTTTCCTCCTGACCCACGCAGGTTTGCTTTTTTAAGAGGATGATTCGGGTGATAATATGGAAGGTATATCTGAGATGCTGCAGTGATACTTATGATGTGGGATTGCTGGACAAGGGCAACAGTGGTGGACAGGGAGGTGTGTGGGGAATCTGGCAGGTTCTGTAGACTTGTGTGAGATCAAGGTTTTCTTGGCTTAGTGTCCTGCACTGGCCAGGCTCCATGCCTGGAATTGCTTTTACTGGTTTGTCCTTTCTGTCTCACATCAAATGTAACTTGTTCACAGAGGTTTTTCTGGACCCCTCTATGTAAAACTGGCTCCCCAGAGACTTGATGAGATGAGATACTGAATACGCTGGGAATTTAAAGATGCATATCAAACATTTAAAGGTAGATTCTAAGGCCATCAGAAGGAGCTGCAACAAGGCGGGAGCTTGGCCTTTCTTCTTCACTATCTCTCAGCACCTGGCACATGAGTGCCAGTAAATGTTTATGGAATGAATCAATACACAGTTTTGAGTGCTCAGTAAATGTTTATGGAATGAATCAATACACAGTTTTGTGTGGTTTCTTCTGTTTTTCTGTTAACTTGTTTTTCTACTTTGATGTTGCCATGATTTCTCTTTTTCCTCTGGGTCTGAGCATGCAAAGCTGTTTGCTTTGAAGACACTCTGCCAGGCTGCAGGGCTGCGTATCTCCATGTCAGATGCCTGCCTTCCTCCCCCTGCTGCCCCTTTTTGGACTGCTTTGACTTGGAGGATGTCCCTACCTAGTTACCCTGCCATCTCTTCAGAAATTCAGTCACAGACGAGCTGGTGGTTGGGAAAGAGCTTCAGTATGAAATCCTGAGACTTGATAAACACTAGTCCAAAGCAAACTCCCAGGACTCTGGGTGACAGAGAGGTGAGAAAATTCAAACTGAACAGTGTATGTATTTAGCACTTGCTGTGGGCAGGAACTGCAGTATATGCTACAGGGAACACCTGAAAGCTAAATGTGCCCCAAAGGTCAGTGCACCTGGGAAAGATGGTTCCACTTCCGAATGATCACATCTTGAGATGGTATCAGGACACACATTTGGAGGCATCTTGGAAACAGAAGTGATGCCTGGTAGACGCATTGTTTTGGAGCACCTGGAGTCTAGCCTTGAGATTTTAGGAATTATCTAGAATGAAAGCAAATATTCAGAATGGTGACCTTAAAGGTACAGTAAGGCCCTGAATCATTCTTGTCTTAACTTTTGAGATAGAGTCTCACTCTGTCTTGCTGGGTAGAGTGCCGTGGCATCGTCATAGCTCACAGCAACCTCAAACTCTTGGGCTCAAGAGGCTTTTTTGCCTCAGCTCCCGAGTAGGCACACCATGACGCCAGGCTAATTTTTCTATTTTTAGCAGAGACCAGGGTCTTGCTCTTGCTCAGGCTGGTCTGGAACTGAGCTCAAGGGATCCACCCACCTTGGCCTCCCAGAGTGCTGGGATTACAGTGACAAAAAAGAGTGGTGTATGTTTGGCTCACCTTAAAAGGGGTATCAAAATTCTCCACTCCCCTTATGGAACACTTGCTAAATGTCTACTGTGTCCTAGAACTGGCAGCACTCCTCTGACAAAATTGTGATCTGTGACCATTTCACAAGTGGCAGAGAAACTACCAAATTGCTGAGCTCTGGGTCTTCAATTTCCCCAGGTAGCCCAGGTGAGAAACCTGGGTCTGTGATCCAAAGACTCCGAACAAATATTTCTTAGTTCTGAGCCTTCACATACAGAATGGAGCTGTTGCTAACAGCTCTGGCAAGGAGAGGAAGTTCTCCCCATGTGGTGAGAAATGCAGCCAGGGTTTGGGACCAAGATGGCTCTTCCCCACATCTGTTCCTAAGTTGCCATCATGATTTTCTATCATGTGCAAGAGGACAAAGTCCTAGAGTGAGCTGAGACCCTTTGGCCTTTGCTGAGGTGGTGTGCGCTCTGCGGGGAGCCTCCGCTCCCTCCTCCGCAGCCTCCCCCCTTCAGTACTCACAGCAGCCTCTAGGGTCTGCAGGGCCCACCATGACAGTATAGGTTGGTTTGGGCTCAAAACTACAGTAGGTAGCAAGCTCCTTAAATTGTAAACAGTCCTGGAAGGAGGGGTGAATATTAGCCCACCAGGTAGGAAGCAGTTGGTTAGAAAGAAAGAAGTTGGTTCCCTGGAGAAACAGGGAACATGGCATTTATAATTGCACAGATGGAGAGAGGCGGAAGGAGAAAGCTTAGAAAAGTCTCAGAAAGCAAGGCTGGGTTGGGTGGCAGATCTTATAAGAGGCCAATTGTGGGTTTTGGGGTGTACTGGAGTTAAGGGGTACAGGCAAAAAGTAGACAGGAATGTGTCAAAGCTTCACTGCTTCCCCTTTCAGCCCCAAGGCCAGTTGTAAGTAAAATCAGGAAGGGGGCAGTCAGGGTCAGATGCTGATGTCTGCTTTGGGGCATGTACTGGGGGTGCACCTCCTTCAGACAACCAGCAGGTGGGTTGTCCTCATAGCCTGGGGCATTACTTGCTCTCAGGTTGCAAATCTTCATAGGAATGCCCAGAAAGGCAGGCTTGTCCTGGGAAATTCTCTGTCCACATGAACAGAGTATTCAGCACTTGCCAGTTACCTTGCCCAATACCTCATTCAGTCCCCAAGACAACTCTGTTAATAGGTTCAATACTGTTACTCCCCATTTCCTAATGCAGAAACAGGGACACAGAGAAGTCCAGCAGTTTCCTTAAAGTCATCATGGAGCCGAGAGTCCAACCCAGGTCCTTTTTTGTGGCGTGTCTGACTCTAACCACTACACTCTTCCGTCTCATCTTCAGTGTGTTCTCCTTCCTGTTACGGTGGTTGAGTTGACTGCTGGAATCCCAAAATCCTGTTCTGCACCAAGGATATATAAATTAGCCATTCTCAACCTTTGCAAATATTAAATGAATCTTAACAAGCTTTTATATAAAACTGACCTTTATTATAATTAAGACAAGAACAAAGACAATTTGGTAAGTGCCTTTAATTACAATGTACCTGCTATTTACATGTAACTATATTTTTATATACAGCTTGAATAAGGTTCATTACATGTAAACTATGAGATATTACAAGTTAAACTCCAGCCTTTTCAGAATATTTAGAATCAAAATACTACTGGCAGAAACACACAGAAAACAATACCCATTTCAGTTCCTCAGGTACCATTACAGGAGGAATTATGAAGATCTGGCCACAGAAGAGAATTGGAAGTACCCATCAAATTGAAACTTATTCTTAACATGACTGACAGTATTGCTATCATCTAAATTCTAACCATAAATTAACAACTGAATCATTAAAAAAACACAACTTCAATTTATATAGCACCTTTCTTCCAAAGAGTTCAAAACATTTGTACTTATCTATATTATCTCATTTGTCCCCATAAAAGCTCTATGAGGTAGGCAATGGTTGGTATCATTATCCCCATTTTGTATATGGAGAAACTGAGGTACAGAGAAGTTAAATCATTTGCTCAAGGTTGCACAGTGAAGTCACTGCTGGAACAGGGATCACAGCCCTGTGCTCTTGTCTCCAACAACGATTCCCTTTAAATTGTCCCACTTGAGAATTTAATTTGACAACTCAATTCACTGTTCAAAGAAATAAGAAAAATGTGCATTTTTTCTCCCATAAAAATTGTTGAAAAATACAATAGGCAAGAAGCAAACACTCTAGGGTGGATGGTTGACTGATACTAGACTCTTCTAAAAAGAGCTATGGAAGTTCTTTTATTTGTTTTGCTTTTTTAATATGAAAAGTTTTTTTCTAGTTAAAACAAAGTTAGAAATCTTTAAAAGGAACATATTTGAAAGGGTTTGTCTAGTCACCTGCAAGTTATTACTTTAGTAGCCATATTACATTATCCAAACCTATTCACTAGGTTTATTCCTGAGCTTAAAAAGAAGAAAATGTCTGGACAGTTAAATCATTGAGATAATTTTTCTCATTTGTACACATTTACTGTTTTCTCCCTGAGATTCAGAGTGGTCGCTAGGAGTTGGGATATTTCTAGAGTGACACATAAGAGCAGGAAATCTTGCCTGTGTCACTTAGTCCCAATTTTGCTTCTGATCTCCACCCTCTCTCCTGGTCCAGAGTCAAATATGTTAGTTGGCACTCAAAAAAAAAAAGATGAATTTTTTTTAAAATTTCAAGATCTGAAGTGTATAGAATGCTCACAAATGTTTCACAGCTGAATGCCAAATTCAGCTTTTCTGATGCTTTCTCACATTGTTTCTCTCCCAGAGACAAGCATCACTGGCCACAGGCACCTTCCTGGACATTGGTGGGCAGTCATGGAGCAGCACACAGGCTCTGGGAAAAACAAGAGACGCCTATACCCAAAATAAGCTTAACAAAAGCAAGCAAGCAAGCAAGTTTAAGGGATGGGTGAGGAATGTCAGTCACATCAGTTTCACTTATGGGTTTTCTATTAAAAATACATAGAAATGTGTCAAAGGCATGTCTGATATCCCTCCCGGACACTCAGGCTTTTGGTTTTAGGGTCTTCCGTATGGAAGGATATGTCTTTTTGGGATGCCACCATTACCTAAATGGGGAGCTAAAGGTTAAAAAAAATCCTCTTTAAGCTTAGGGAAGGAACAAGGAATAGTTTGTTTTAAACTCCTGGTTTCCATCTTAAATTAAAAAAACCCAAACTAAACAAAATTGAACCAGGACATTACAACAAGATAGTTCTGAATAAAGGCTCAGGGATCAAGACTGACCTCTTAGCTTTAACTATATCCTACTTAGGGTGGCTAACTGCTAAACTAGGTAGACTTTCACAAACTAAATGTATAAAGAGAAGAAGTAGTTATCTGGTTAATTGAAAAAAATTATACTCTAGAATATCCACTCAAATAATTAACTATGATGACCTATAGTGAAATTTAAAAAGTTGAAACCAGGCCAAGTATAGTGGCTCCCACCTGTAATCCTAGCACTCTGGCAGGCCAATGCAGGTGGATCCTTTGAGCTCAGGAGTGTGAGACCAGCCTGAGGAAGAGTGCGACCCTATCTCTACTAAAAATAGAAAAGCTAGCCGGGCCTTGTGGTGGGCGCCCGTAGTCCCAGGTACTCAAGAGGCTGAAGCAGGAGGATTGCTGGAGCCCAAGAGTTTGAGGGTGCTGTGAGCTAGAAAGCCACAGTACTCTACCCAGGACAACAGAGTAAGACTCTGTCTCAAAAAAAAAAAAAAGTAAAATTATAATTAAAGAAATGTAATCAAATATTGGTTCCTTAAGTATACAGACAATGAGAACCATTGTTTCACCCATTCACCTGTCCTACAACTTACTTGGCTTCTTACTCCAAAAATCAGACCTATACATAGCCAACTTGTTCTCATGATGTGATAACTTCACATTTTGTATGCTTAAATATTCTTAGTTTTCTTGAGATCTGGGCAAGTAGAGCAAAGTAGTTACAACTAACATAATGCATAAGCACTAATTTCCTAGGCAAAGAGGGTGCAATAGTTACACAGCTAAAACATTTTATATTCATTTTACTTTAAAAATAATTCATTCTTATAAGGAAGATATTTTTTCCTTCAAATTCATCTATTTTCTTGTACTTTGCTGATAACCCTTGGTCGCTGCTATTAGTGAGGCTGAGGCTGTTTCTTCCTTAGGACTTGAGGAGACACAGGTCAGTCTCAAAATGTTAAGAGAAAATATTAGCCCCATGCTCTAACCAAGTACTGTTAGAGCATGGGGCTAATATTTCTGCATTTGTGAGCTTGATTTCTCCACAGAATTTTTTAAAAGTTCTATTCTGTGGCACTTTAATGACAACTATTATCATGAAAGATGTGAGCAAGAGTGTATATGGCTTGGCAAACTCTTCACAAATTACCATGAACATCTGCTTCCTTCTGTGGATCTGTGGCCTTTCCTTGGCAGCCTGGGAAGCAGGAAGATGTGAGCTGGGCAAAGCTGTCCGCTCACCCAGCCGCCATGAGGCCTGGATGGCAGGCTTTAATTATTGTAGACTTGTGATCTTGTACTGGAAAAGATGTAATGGGAAGTCCTCTGAATGGCTGATACAGAGAGGCTGGGGTGGGGAGGAGACCCTGAGGTGGTGCTGTGCAGTGACAGGCCATGTGAAATAAGGCATGAAGAAATAGTGACTTTATACCTTTATTCTTTAGACTTCATAAAAGGACTTGAGTCAGGAAGAGGAAAAAATATTTTAAGACGTTTAAGCCAAAAAGAGCTGTTTTGGGACTTAAAACAAATGTTTAAAAATTCTCAATATTAAAAACAACTTTTCTACTTTTTTTTTTTTATTGTTGGGGATTCATTGAGGGTACAAGAAACCAGGTTACACTGACTGCATTTGTTAGGTATGGTCCCTCTTACAATTGTGTTTTGCCCCCAAAAGGTGAGTCACACATGAAGACCCCCCCACCCCTTTCCTACTTTTTGGAATTGGACATTTTTCTTATTACAAAGACCTTTCAAGACAATGAGAAAAAATGCCACTAAGTGCCATTTATTTTTTAAAAAATATTTTTTGAGTAAGGGGTGTACTTTAAGACTGATCAGTCCCACTTAACAGACAATATGTCACTTTGGGGGTAACTATTTTTATGAGGAAAAAAATGCATGAACAATAAAATGCCAGTTCCTACTGATAACAGACTTTTGTTTGTTTAGCTATGTTTCAAACTTCCCCAAGAAAACATGAGGCATGTTAATATAATACAATTATTTATAAGGTAACCTTAAAACATTTTACTGTTGCCAATTTAACATACAGAAGTCTTAAGAATGACAATTCTCAACCTTTGTCACGTACTATGCCAGGTGGTATGAGACCACAAAGAGCATTTTTGAAAAATATCCATAGTATATAAGTGACAAGCAAAGAAACACCTTTCTGCATTAAGATAAATGACTAGCAAAGTGGAGGCTTTTAAAATATGCCTTTTAAACAAAAATTGTATTTTTATTTCATCTGATCACAGGAATTTGAAATTCTATTTCTCAGTTAAATAAAAGAAGAACTTGGAAAATAACAAAATACTTCTTAAATATTTGGGACTGGATGTAAACACAGATGTTAAAAGAGGAATAGGATAAAAAAAAAAAAGAATGTTCTCTTCTGGACCATGATTTCTAAATTTTATTTTGTAATTCCAGATAAAGACTCTAATTTATCTTAGTGTCTGGACTGACCTCTTTTAGTCAAAAACACTTTTAGTGTAAGTGTGCTCAACTCTGTCTAATGCCACTGTCAGGAATAATGTATTTTTAAAAAGACATAATACAGAGCAAGAAAATACTACTAAAAAATAAGAAATTTAGATTTTACTGCCAATAAAGTTTATTTGATATTATAGACACATGTTCCTATTTCCACACCTGTCACTTATTAACACCCGACAACACACTTTAATTTTTCCTAATTCCACAGTACAATAAGCCTGTCAAGATCTCAAATATTTCACATAATATAGATTATACTTTCCTGCAGACTATATTTTTGAAGTATTAAAGGTGGCATAAAAATACTTCTAAGCTTTCAAAATATCTGAATAAAAACAAAGATCCCAGTTTCAACAAGACAGACTCATAATTCAAAAAAATTTTCCTAAAATTTATCTTTTTATATAATTTCATATAACCTAGGTTACTGTAATTGGATGTGTAATATGGATGTCAAAGTTGAAGTTTAAATTTATAGTAAATTTTTTTTTAATAATTACTGTTTAATACATTTAAACTGTATAGCATTTAGCTCAAGGTGAAACTTTTTCAAAGTCATGGGCTGTAGTTCAACTCAAAGATTCAAGCACAGACTTTGATAAAGCAATGTGATAAAATTTGTTAAAAACTGCAGCATGAAGTCAAATGGTAATTATGCATCAATACATACACTCCAGTAAAGCATCTAAGCTCCAAAGAGCAGAACCTTCTTCCTGAAGTTCACCCCATTCTCCCTGCTCTCATGGACTGTGCTATCATGTATTTTTATTTAGGGTTTTTGCAGGAGGGCCTTATAATTCCTTTTAAAGAATACTTAAAATATTTTATATCACAACTTATTCTTGCCAACTGATTCTCAAATTAAAAGAGACATTTAGTGACTACTTTATGGCTATATCACATGTTTGAAAACTTGTAGGGAAAATTCTGATACTGAAATTTCAAGACGATGTGATTATTTATCATGAGCTTCTCTCAGCGGAAAAGGTTTATACTTTGGATATCATACCTACTTCCCTGGTGATAAATAGGACATGAAGTGCAATACAATTTTTGAGCCGTAAGGTGCCTGTAGAGGTTACTGGAGCATGTACAATGCTAGGTGTGCAACGTGACACGGCTATTCCCATGCACCCAACTGACTAGAGGAACTCTGTGATGGCGTATGCTGCTGGGTGAAGTCATTAATACAAAGTGGTGAAGAACACCAGGCAAAGCAGTGCTCCTGACAGACAGAAATTCAGAGAGGAAGTACCTCACACTTTCCTGACAAACTTCTCTTTAATCTAAGAGAATTCTTCCATTATCTTCTGATCAATGATGATTGTGCTTAGGCACGTGACGTCTTCATGGGCGAGACCAGATCGAAAAATAATGACCAACAACCAGTTCGCCCACATCGCCCACTTTACAAAATTACAGACATGCAATACAGAGCAGTCACAAAATCAAGCAGTGAACACAGACGTGGAAAAGCATGCCCGTGAGCGGGGCTCTACCATTTTCAAGATGCTTAATCTTCCCAACTGCATCTGTGGTCATAAAGAGGGAAAACAGTATGCTTACTAAACCTGAAAAGTCACTGATGTCACAGTGGGAGGGAATAATTGCCTCATTTTTTCTTTAACAGTGTAGGCAAAGCTACTTTTCCATAGTCCACATTTCATAATAGCACATCAAACGGGTGCCTTTTAAAATGAAAAGTGAACAAGTTTTCCGATGTTGGCTTTATAAGATCTAAACAGATGATTAAATTCAAACCAGGTCGAGCTCTCAATCTGAGTTATCTCAGCCACCAATTTTTGTAAAGTGTTGGGAAAAAATTCCAATAGGCAATTTGCATTTGGCAAGCAAGCACTGGACTGCAGAATTCATCACTGTTTTCTTAAAAATGTAATTAAACCTTAATAGAGTCATGATACTTTTATGAGGTTCATACTTCACCATCACTTCTCATCCTATTTTGTTCTTTTCTTCATCTTTACAATTTTATATATTTCAATATTGCTCACCACAAATCACTGAAAATGATTATTTATGTCTACTCCATTTATTTCTCCAGCAGTCTAAGGGATTTGGACCAGGAGCTCCAAGTACCATCTGAAAAGGTGAGTCCTTTAAAAATTTTCAATGTTTCAAATACTTGGTTAGAAAAAAGATAACAAATACTTGTAATTATCTAAGGTATGTGCTTTATGATGTCTTTTCAAAGTGAGAGTATAAATCATTGTACATAAAATCAAAATAGTTAATATACATTTTTTTCTGGCACTTTTAAGAAAGTAGGCATTAAACAGAAACCCTCTTATAAATTTAATATAACAAAAATAAATGTTTACATTTTAATCTTAGATAGATTACCTGGGGTAGCAGTTAACTTACAAGACTGCGGGGAGCAGAGATCACCAGAAACACACATTTGTGCCCACAGCCCGTCAGAGATGGAAGCATGGCTGCCATCCAAGTATGTGGTCTGTGTCCCAACATAAAGATTAAGGCTCGTGCTTTGAAGGAATGAGCTCTGGGCTTAAACAAGTATAGAAGTACCACAATATTCATTGAAAATACTGAAAAGGCTCTGATGAGTTTTCAAACACTGGGGTAACAATGTTTTGATTAGAAAAATAAAATAAAGCATCTAAAACCGACTTCAAGTACTTTGGGGAGAGCCTGCTGATGTAGACTGCCAAAAAATAAGAAGGAACAAAGCCTGAGGAGACTCAAGGAGGTCCCTCCTTAATCCCGTTCGCCTGAAGGGTCAGACTCCCAGGTACTGACAGGCAGCTCCGTGAGGACCGGCGTGCACACGGTAACCAGCAAGCTCGCTCACCATCCTGAAACTCCTGCGTGGAACCCAAAGACCAAACTTCCTGGAAGGATTTCCTTGGAATGAGCCATAGAAATAAAACAATTTCCAGAGGGAAAAGCCGTTCATTTTAAAGTCAGTAGCAGACAGAGAAAAGGGAAGAGAGGAAGAAAAACCTAGCTCTTCCAGACGGCAGTATTTCAGGCCAGGGGAGGTGGGTCCTTGGGGAGCGCAGTCCTTTACAGCGTGGCTTTCCTCGGTGATGGGATGGGAGGGAGATGTACGTGGGTGTGCCTGTTCCTCGGCAGCGGCCTCCTCCCGGTGGGCAGGCGGCCAGGTCCCTGCCTCCGTCTCAGAGACTACAAAACTGGGAAGGGCCACAGCATCTCCAACCGTCTCCAGGTGACTAAAGCAGCACGTGAA
Source organism: Arctocebus calabarensis (assembly GCA_963573935.1). Classification (NCBI taxonomy): domain Eukaryota; kingdom Metazoa; phylum Chordata; class Mammalia; order Primates; family Lorisidae; genus Arctocebus; species Arctocebus calabarensis. Next base: position 13,611 of record CAUYON010010709.1, on the reverse strand, counting down.
GAACAGGTTTGTGTCACATCTCTTCCATAGAAGAAACGTCCCCAGATGCTGGTCGCAAGGCGTCTGGGCTGCTAGAGCCTGGTGACATCTCTACTTTGCTGCAAGTCACTGATGCTCTCGTAGTCGTTCTCCTTTGGGACGAGGCCATGGTGGCCGCTGGTCCCCAGCGGGGGCTTTTCTTCCTCTCTTTGTAGAGTCTGGATCGCTTCATAGTCAGGCTCTGGCTCCTGGCTGGGTCTCCCTGCTGGTGGAAGGGCGCTGTTGGGAGTGTTTTCAAAGTCTTTAACGGTAGCATAGAGATCATTACAGGAGGAAGGTGACCTCTGAGGGGTCCCCTGGGTGGAGGTGTAGGCAGACTCTGGTGCTTTTAGCAACTGTCCAGGTTTATTCACGGATGAGTACATGGCTGAGATCTAGGAAACAAAGGGACAATGAATAAGCAAGCTCCCAGCTGAGACTGTCCTCCACCCCCAACTTTTTATTGACAAACAACATCCTTAGCACTGGTGGGCATGTCTGTGTATGTGCCCCTTTAAGATCTGTCCTTTGTGGGCTGCACTACTTCTGGAATAATTATGTGCATTGTCTTCAGCTGAGTAAGTACATCAGTCACAGCCCCTGAATTCCGTGGAAACCAAGTTCTCTCAGGTCTGCCACCGAGTCTGAGGAGCAGGTCCTGAAGCCCTGGGCCTCCCGCCCCATCACATTTTATTTCTTTTCTACATTAAAGGATGACGTTTCACCTGAAAAAGGCTCCAGTGCTTTACAAAAAAGGGCAGAAAACATGTATTTTACCAGTGATTCTCAAACTGAGGGCTTTGAACCAGCAGCAGCGGGATCTACCAGAAGGGCAAATTCGTAGGCCCTGTCACAGTGCCACTGAGTGAGAACGTCTGGGACAGGCCTGGCTCCAGGTGCCGACTCCGACGTGCAACGCAGGGTGAGGCCCGCTGGCGTGGACTCCTCACACTGTCTGCACCAAGCTGGTCTGAGGGCAGCTGCTGCACTCTGGCTGGCAGTACGCACGCATTTGTAAGGCCACTGTTTCCTATCATTTTTTTGACTTAGTTGCATGTTATTGGTTAAAGAGACATTTACAGTCTGGCCTTAGTTCTCTTCAGCAGGAAAATTCATTTCTTACCTGCAGCCAGCCAACTCAGAAATGGAATCTGGAGATAACTTACGAGATGTCCTCTTCCTATGGTGAGAACAGGCAGTTTTCCAAGTACACCTTCCCAGTCTCACTAATAAATTTCTATAACTTCTCATATGAAGAGGGACTTAATTCTTTAGCAATGACAGGTTAAATGTCCTGATTATTTTATGGTGATAAATAATGGGCTGGAAATAAGTAAAAATATCCTTCATTACAAGTAATTATTTTTTAACATATGTGATTGATTCATTCAAACACCAAAGAAATAAGTCAACATGCTCCCTGACAGATGCTCAGCTTCCAATGCTGGGGGACATTTTTCCCACATTCACTTTTCTCGTGAAGTGCGGGTGAGGTTTCCAGCTGGCCTCAAAAGCTTCCTGGGACAGGCCTGCTGCATGCTAACTGGTCATCTCCATGGGGACTTTGCACTGCTGCTGGGGTCTCAGATTTGCTAGGCATTGACAATCCTAGGGTTTACAGTCAGTGAAATGGTCTTTGGAAAACTCTTCCCACATTGATCTGAACATTTTAATGAATATTAAATTAACATTCTCACCTTAGAGCTTTTAATGAAAAAATTGCTTTAAAATAGAAGGATTATTGTTTCTTTGAATTTAGGAAGAATAAAAAAAATCCACTGTTTTCACAATAAGATGTAAAATATGGGATTTATTCTCTACTAGTAATCTAAGCCCAAAGTATGGACTGATTATAAAAGGGTGAACTGTGGGTGACAGGGTAACATGAAGGACAAGTGTGCCTTGACCTAGACTGTGATGAAGGCAGTCATCCCCTCACTGTGAGTTCCTCTCAACTTCCTTCCCCACGCTTCCTGCCATTAATGTCCCTTGCTCTCTGTAAGAGTTCTTGGGACCTCTTAGACTCTCTACTCTTTTTTTTCTTTTTTTTTTAAATTACAGGTTCTTTCATTAACTTGCAGTTTAATATTGGCTCTGGGAATGAACCCAATATGTAGAGGGTGTCACAGTGCATTTCAATTTTTGTAAGAGCTTCTGGAGTTTTCTATGACGATTATTTCACGAGTTACTCTTCAAGCCTTCTTGCTACCCCGCTAGTTAGCTTTTCAGGTCTTCTCCTTATACTTTTAATTTCATTACTCACTCTGTAAATTGTTCTTATATTCTTATTGGTTACTCTCTTCATTTTTTTCCATTTCTCTTCTTTTAACAATCAACCCTTTCCCCGTCATTCTGTTAAATTGGGATAACAGTACTTAAAAGCTCAGATCTCAGTTTCTGTCTGGGCCATCAGCACGATATTACATAAATACAAGAATAGATGATTTATATATTTATTTTTCCTAAATGTTCTTCCTAAAATGAATGTTAGGGAATCATAGTTCTTTATTTCATGTTAAAATTTCATCAGTATAATTAGGTCCTAGCTTCAAAAAACACTAACAAATGTAAAGAAAGAAGCAAAGTAAATAGAAATTTTACATCGTCTTGATTTAGTTATAAAGGAGTAGTTTCCAGAAGTAATGCATTTTAGCTTAAAATACTGTTTTAGTTTCCAGAACTAATGTATTGTATTTTAAAATACTAAATGAATTTTACTTGCTTGTCCCAAATGAGATCACTCTGGGTATAGTGTAGAAAGCAGAGTGCAGGGAGGCCCAGGATGCAAGGGCCTAGTGAGGGCGGCCACAGTGGGATGGAGGGAGGGGAGTAAAAGGAACAGTGTGGAGGTGCAACTGAGGGGACTCGGCCACTGACTGTGTCTGAGGACAGTAAGGGGAAGGATGTATCAAGATGACCCCTAGGGTTTTATTTTTTGCAACCAGACAGATAGATGGCAGGTCCATTCCTGGGAAAAGGGAACAAGAGGGGGTGGACAATATCACCGAAGAAAGGCCCTCTGCTCCCTCAGCTTTCAGTGCGTGTGTGGGTCTAGCTTCATATATTCCTCAGAGTGCTATGAAGGGGTGATGGGCCTGTATATGTACACTGTTCTTGTACTCACATACAACGTACTGTGCCAGGCATGCCAGACAGAAGCGATGTGTAACTTTATCCTGCAGGTGTTTGGCTTTCTGAGCCTGGTGTGGCATAACAATGTATATTATATATGTCTGTCTATCTCTATCCATCCATCTGCATGCAGTAGAACTTGTGCAAATTGGCTACCCAAGGGACTGTCACAAACTAATCAACATATATACAGAGATGGTCAACATAAGGAACTAGGCCTACTGTACTGATATGTACATGTTGGTCTATGAAAATTAGGTCAACTTAAGGAGTGTTCAATGTTGGAAGGTGGTCAGCTATGGAGGCTCTATTGCATATACACTGGCTTTTATGATTTTACCACTTCACTGTAAGTCTAAACAGTGAATTTTTTTTTTTTGCAGTTTTTGGCCGGGGCTGGGTTTGAACCCACCACCTCTAGCATATGGGGCTGGCGCCCTACTCCTTTGAGCCACAGGCGCTGCCCTAAACAGTGAATTTTTAGCCCTGGTGCTTGGGAATATACGATCAATTCTTGTTGGCTATTGTGTCTGACCCTAGTTCCAGCCTGGAATTATACTTCCTGAAGTTATCTGTTCTCTGCACCCAAAATTCCCCACTGAGACTTTCTCCCTGTATGTCTCAGACAGGATCAAATTCCCTGATATCTATTTGTTCCAATTCACTGAATTTTCCAACACACTATTTCCTTTGATGAGGTTTTCTTGACTGCTGACTAAAGCCTTCTACTAGAATTTCTCTCTTTTTAGTCTTAGTTTCTCCCTTCCTCTATTATTTTGTGTTCCTTCTTTCCTATGCAGCCTTTTTTCCTAAGCTGACCCATTCACGCTGTCATCCATTTTGTCCTACCACCTGCCAGTCACTCTCTGGGTCCCTACAAATCCATCGTCCTCAACGTTCACCTCCAAGTGCAGGCCTAAGAAAGTATTTCACCTCCTCAGACAAAGGGTAACATTACAGTGCCTTTATTCAAGGGGAGCAGCTCTTCTACTTTTTTGTTTTTTTGTTACAAGAGCTTTCTGTTATTTAAAAGAAAAAAAAAAACTTACTTCTTCTTCTGTGAGAGTTGGGTCTTCTTCCCGAGACTTGTAGGACAATGAACTAAATCTCTGTCAGAACAAACACAAACCGAAGGAAAGTAGCTTAGAGTCAATAACCCAACCTTTCTTTTGCATGTAATTCCTTATATCTGTCTAAAAATGTTTTTGAATGATTTCTATGGAACCACAAAGAAAATATGTGAAGGACTGTGACATAAACACATGTATCTATTATTTTATGATGTCCTGGGATTCCTGATAGTATTATACTTGGATAAATTTCCTCTAATTTTGTATTTGAATCTGTAGGTACAAATAAGCCATAGAATATTGTTGCAAATCCTAATTGTTGTTAAGGATTGATATCTATAAAGGATTGATAATTAAAAAATACCCTCATTTCTTTATAAGATGTCTGAATTCTGTACTTTTATAGATTGCAGGTGTCTGCAGGAAGATCTTTAAGTTATCTGGAAACTTCAAAGCTAAAGGAAGTTAAATCAACTTACTTTTGGTAGCCTGGCTGATTTCCCAGTGCTTTGGCTCTTGGTTCCCCAGTTCTCTTCCTGGCATATCTTCTGTCTTAATTCATGCTGACTTCACACATCCTTCCAAATCCTTCAGTTCCCTGACCTCTCCTGCCCCCACTGATGCTGTGCTCCATCCCCTGACCTTACCATTCTCTCCTGGATGCACCACAGACTCCCTCTCACCCTAACCCACTGCCTCTGCACCACACCAGCTCCTCCCACACCCTTTCAGACCAGCAATCATTGTCTATGCTCACCCCTCCTGTGACCCACTTCCAATGCTTCTTCGATGCTGTAGGATCCAACCACCTTTTCCATGTCTCCCCTTCTCCTGATGTCCTTCACCAAGTTTCATCATCACTTGGTGATATGCCTCACCCAGTTTCAATGTCATAGTTAGCCATCACAATCACGCTCCCTGGTCACTGGCGAATTCAACCCTCCCATGGACCCTTGATGTGGCTCCACATCATCCGACTCTTTCCTAGTACATACCCAGTCATCTCATCCTCTCTTCCCAAACTTCCAGCACCTCTTCACCCATCCTCACTCTGAGCTACCACTTTTTACCATCAAAACTGGAGTCAGAGGGTCCTTCAGCATCAGATGGGTTGTGCCATGCTGCTGCTCAGGACTCTCTGGTGACCTTAGCCTTCAGACCAGCACCCAAGGTCATCCAGGATTGAGCCCTGGTTACCTTCTGGCCACTGGTATCCTTGCTCATCCCTGTCAGCCACACCAGTCCCCACCTCTCCCCTTAGAAGCCAGGCAAGCTCTAGCCTCCAGGCATCATGCTGGCCCTGTGCTGTACTTGTTCTTGCCCAGAAAGCCTATAACTCACTCCTGCCCCTCCTTTAAATCTGTTCACGTGTCACTTCAGAGTTAGGCACACCCTGCCTGCTCTACCCAAAAATACTCCCAATTTTCCTTTTCCCAATCTCCCATATTCTATTCTTTTCTTATAAACTTTATGTCTGTTTCTTCACTAAAATGCAAGCTCACAGGGACAGGAATTTAATTGATTAATATGTGTTGTTCCCTGTGATTCTTAGCATCTAGACGATGGTGTGGTACACAGTACGTGCTCATTGAAATCTTTTTTGTTGCATGAATATCAAATTCTCAACACATTTAAAATTCAAATTATTTATATGAAGATGATAGATTACTCAAACTTATTACATTGTGGGAAGACTATTTGGTTCCCAGATGAGCAATTCCAGTTTTTTTTTTTTTGAGACAGAGTCTCACTTTGTCACCCTTGGTAGAATGCTGTGGTGTCATAGCTCATAGCAACCTCAGTCTCCAGGGCTCAAGTGATCCTCTCGCCTCAGCCTCCTGAGTAGGTAGGATTACAGGCCCCTACCATAATGTCCAGCTATTTGTAGTAGAGATGAGGTCTTGCTCTTGCTCAGGCTGCTCGCAAAATCCTGAGTTCAAGCAATCCACCTGCCTCCGCCTCCCAGAATGCTAGGATTATAGGTGTGAGCCACTGCGCCTGGCCTATTATCAGTTTTTAATCTGGAGAACTATGTACTAGTGATGGTTAGGCAATAGATTTTATCTTTAAAATGCTTCTATGTAAAAAGTATTGCCTGGTTTCGGTAGCACAACTACACCTCTTTGGTGTCATGAAAGGCAAAAAATTAGACCGTATTTTTGCATTTTATGAATGTGCCCTTCACCTTTTATAGGTGCCTCCAACAACTGATTTCATGGATAATATGAAAAGTTAAAATGCATTCAAGGAACAGCAGGAGGAATGACTTCTTGGTCTAACCTACACAATGAGAGCCTTCTGACCGTGAACTTCAGAAGTGTTTTTAGGTTGTCAGTGACTGAGTAGGCCCTCCTTGGCCTTCTACCAAAACTTGAACAGAAGAGAACCTTTCCTTTTTTTTTTTTTCTGTATATAGAACAGAAATTAGATATAATTGCCTGAAGTAGAAGGGCCTAGTTAAATCTCAAGGATATTTTGATGACTAGAGATAAGAAGTTCACTGTGGTTCAGATATTAAGTTATCTGACAGACACACAGAAGCCTGTGTACCATTAATACATTTTAGACCTTTGTTAAATACCTAAATTTAAGAGTTAGATATAATTGTGCAAGAATTGTCACAAAATAAGATTTCTTATTTGATTTACATGAAAGTATACACAATCAGACAAAACCAGGGTACCTGTGAGTTGGTTCCCTGCTGTGTGTTGCTATGCTTTGATTTCTGGGATTCTGGAATGGTAAAGGTCACCACGCAGAAGCAAGGGGAAGAGGTAAAATGTGCAAAGAGTCTAGTCTCTCTGCTTAACTCTTAGTGTTCACAGTGAAGCAAATAATACTTGGCCCTAATTAGACATGATGTAAAAACGGGAAAATGTCCAAGTAAGGTGCTGAGAAAAGAATGTTTGATAAACATGAGCTTTCGGTGTTTTATTCCTTGGAGGGGGAAGACAGGTAAACACAGCTTACACTAAAACAGCTTTCATCATTCAACAATGTGGAAAAAAAATCCCAGGAATAGCCAGATTCCTAATTTTATGACAAAGTCCCAAGAAACAGAAAGTGCCAGCACTGACCTTGTTGGTGTCGCTGGTCCTCTCCGTGGCTCTTTCTTCTGCTGCTTCTTTCTCGTCCTTCTCCTGAAGGTTTTCGTTCTCATCCAGGAGTTTAACAGGGACAGGTGGTGGGGCCTCCTCTTCTGGGTCACATGAATTTCCAAGAATACTTTCTGCATTAACACTTTGGCGACATTTCTTGTTTCTGTCCACAGAGGCGTATTCAGCAAACTCTGCTTTGCCCTCCATTTGGGGTCCCGGAAGCTCTTTCAAAGTAGAAGGAGACTTTGACTTGCCTATGTGGCCTTTGTCCAGGTGTGTGGCTGCAGCCACCTCCTTAATTTCTTTCACAGTCTCATACAAGCAGTCCTCCACCATATTTTCTTGGGAGGAACTATCCTTGAGCACCTCATACGGCCCTTCCATTCCCAGCCCCTGGTCCCCGTCCACACTTCGTGCAGTGAGCATGGTATTCACTGCACTCTCAGGAGGAATGCTGGGCAGCTCCCGGCTCTGGTGGCATTTTGGCTTCCCTGTGCTGTCCTGGGAGTCTAGAAGATCCGAAGCCGAGGTCTGGACTTCCTCGTAATGTTGCATGCAGGTCACAGTACTGTCTTCTGAAAGAACTAAAGCAGCAGAAGTGTCAGAAGTGGAGAGGCCCAGGTCCTCCAATAACCATTACTGTGAATTGGATAACGGAAAGTTGGGTTGAATCTAGATGCCTGCTTTTTATTAGACTCTCAGCTGCAAAGGATACAATAGATATTACAACTATCTTGTGATATTCTTTTCCAATCTCGGTTTAAACTAAAGACATCTACACATCTTTTTTTTTTTTTTTTTGTAGAGACAGAGTCTTACTTGTCCTCGGTAGAGTGCCGTGGTGTCACACAGCTCACAGCAACCTCCAACTCCTGGGCTCAGGCGATTCTCTTGCCTCAGTCTCCTGAGTAGCTGGGACTACAGGTGCCCGCCACAACACCCGGCTATTTTTTTGTTGCAATTTGGCCAGGGCCCTACCCACTGAGGGTTTGAACCCGCCACCCTTAGTATATGGGCCCAGCACCCTACCCACTGAGGGACAGACACCGCCCACATCTACGTATCTTTACTAACATAGGATTTAATAAATTATCTGGGCTACAAGTGTGGTTCTCAGTTACTTTCCTTAGTTATTGTTACATCCGATCAGACTCAGGCAGGGCTGAGGATGAAAGTGGTATTCCATGGGGCTAAACTCTGGGATCTGGACACCAGAAAGGGAACGTGTGTGGCAGCCACTCTCCCTGGCCCCTTGGCTCCTGCCTACGTGGAGAGAATTATTAGGAGCCACCCCCCACAATGGTCCCTTTCTTGGCAGACAAAATGGAACTAACAGGGCAAAAATGCCCCTTACATAATATCGCAAAGGGACTGGTAGTGCCCCACGTGTTTCTTCCATTACTCTGCCCTAACATTCCTATCTCAAATTAGAAAATGCAAATATGAAATTCTCAGACTGCCATAGAAATGGCCCTGTGTGAAGCTATTCGGTTGTCCCTTTATCAAGTATGTTTTGAGTGTCTACTACATGCCAGGAATGGTTCAAGGTGCTGGGGATAAACCCAACCAAACAGAGACCCCTGCCCTTGGGGTGCTTACATGATGGTGAGTTATTAAGTTAGTGTCTCACTTTGGGTTAGAAACAGTGTCCCTATCACTTACACACAGACACACGCACGCACGCACGCCACTCTGACAGTTAAGTTCATGAACTCATCCTAGAAAAAGTGCTATTTATTTCATTGCTGAATACTGCTATAGTCACCTTTGAAGGACTTCCTTTAGGAAGCTATGCACCAATGCCCGTGTCTAGTCCACTTTTCAAAGCAATTTTGGAACTCTTTCTCTGGAATGGCCATCAGAGCTGTCACCATACAGCATACAAAAACATGCAACAATAATGGACGCCACTCAGCAAGTCACCACCATACATGGACCTGAATACAGCGGAGACACTGTAAGGCAGTGATCCCCCAAAAGACAGCCACGTCTAAATCTCTAGAACCTGTGACCCTATTATGTTAGGGGGCGGGGGAGGATTGAGGCTATAGGTGGAATTAAGGCTGCTAATTAGCTAACTCTGAGATGGGAGACTCTCCTGGATGGTCCAGATGGGCCCACGTAATTGCTGGGGTCCTTCTAAGCGGCTTCTCCCAGAGAGGGTCTTGAAACACTGCCCTCCTGATAATGCTGATTTTAGCCCAGTGACACCCATTTGAGACTTCTGACCCCCAGAATCTTAAGTTGAAACATTTTTTTTGTTTGTTTTAGGCAGTAAGTTTGTGGTAATTTGCTAACAGTAACAATATGCTAGTTTCCTTCCCTTTAAATTGTTTGTAGTAGTAATACCATCTTGTAGGGTAATAACAACACTACTAATAAGAGTAATCTTAAAAAAAAAAAAGAATAGTAATCTTACAGGGTCAAAGCAAGTGAGTTAGTACATATACAAATCTTATAACAATGCCTGGCTCATAGAAGCTAATTAAAAAGCACTAGATTTTATTTACCCAAATGAGATTTTTTGCTAAATCTGGTAGTAATACTTAAAAGTGATCAAGGACACATTTCCTCCTTTTATGCTGCATAGTTTGAAACCTCATACTTTCATAGCTGATAAGGCCTGTGAGGAAAGGGGGCATTTTTACAGAACTTACTGTCCCCATTGGTGAGCGCCCCGTTCTGTTCGCTGCTGGCAGGAGCATCTGTTGCCAGGCTGGTGACTGAATGGCTGAACATCTCCTTGTCTGAAGGCTGCAAAAACCCCAAACACATCACATTGCTAAGAATCTAAACTCCAGGGTGGAGAAGAATGTCCTTTTTGTAAAAATTAAAATAGCAAAAACAGAAACAGAATCCACTGGCGTAGGCTTCACCCTTACCCACAGAAGTGGGTTCCAAGGCCTCCAGCGGAAGCCTGAGACTGCAGGGGAGACCGAGCTCTGTGAGCACTGCGTCTTTCCCGTACAAGCACATGCATGATGAAGTCTATTATAAATTAGGTGCAGCAAGGGATTAACAACAACTAATAACACAGCAGACTAAGTCTAAGAATATACTGCAGTAAAAGTTATGTGAATGTGCCCTCTCCTGTCCCTGAAAATATGGTATTTATATTTGCCTATTTTTAGGCCATGGTTAACCTTGGGTAATTGAAACCACAGAAATCAAAACCACAGATAAAGGGGGAGACTACTGTTTTTAGACGTAAATCAAGTAAAATCAAATTAAATTAAGTTCCCCTGTTGACTAGTCACATTTCAAGAATCCAGTGGTGACCGGTATCTAGCAGGTACGGTATATGACAGTACAGAATCTTAATGGCTTGGGGAATCGGCCACCTGTGCTGCTCCTCGCCTGTGATCTACAAATGGCCAATAGGCAGGTTGTGAGATGTCAGACCTGGTAGATCAAGGCAGGGAGGGGACCAGAAGTCCCAGTGCTGGTTAAAATTGACTCCTCGTCTTTGTAACACAGGTGCTGTAAAACATTATTCTTAAAAATGTGCCATGCCATGAAAAACATGGACACGAAGCATCACCCCTTGTCACTGGAAGGGAAAAGACTTAAATTTGGTCAAGATCGATAATGCTATTAATCTGTGAAGCTCTTTCAGAATCAGCCAAGTCCCTGGCTTTAATCTTCAGAAAAACAATCTCACGCCGAAGAGCAGCTCTATGAATCTTTCTCGTTCTCACAACAAACTTAGGACACATGGCAGGAGGAATGGCACCAGCACTGCCAGCTTATTTCCTGCTGAGACAGAATGTATAGATGTCACCTGAACACATGCTAGGCTGGGCTACAACTAAGAGTACTCAGAAAGCAAGTCGGTAGCTTATGTATGTCTTTAAATACCCTCTGGTCCCAGACTGCTGCCTGAATCACTTGCAAATCCGATTTGTTCCTATCCTTTCCATGGCCCGCATGACCCAAGGGGTTACCCCAGGTTTTCATGTGGAAAGTTCTGTTGTGAGCAGCATGAGAACCTTGGTTATGTCAGGCTGCCAGAGCCCTGAGATGCAGGTGCGTGCCCTGCCCCACCCCACTGCCCATAAGCTAGAAATGACGGCTGGAATTGGGCAGGAATGGGGGTAGGTGTGGTAGAAGAAATCCCTAACCTGGGCTCATAATGACACAGTATAGGTTCCAGCTACCATTTTTAGCCTTACCTTCTACAACACAGGGAATCTACAAGTTGTATAAGATTTGGGAGCTGGAAAGCTCATAAGGAGGGCTGGGTGGGCAACGTGTGCTCATGTCCTTGTGTGCTCTCTCAGACACACATATACATGTATGTGAGGCCTCAGGCAGGGTACTAATTAATTATACGGCCGAGAGGAAGAGGAAGGGGCAGAGAGCCGGCCTTTTCTTCTTCCCCACTGGCCGTGCTCTTCCTGTCTCACCCAGGCCTGCTGCTGACCCTGAGCAGAGCTGCAGGGAGGGAAGGTCAAAGGTTGGGAGTGGCTCTCACACTTGCACTCCATCAGGATCACCTGGAGGGCCTGGTGACGTCCCCTGGACCCCACGCTGGGGACCGTCCTCACCTGGAACAAGCTCCCAGGTGGTGCTGCTGCCAGCAGTGGCCTGGCTACGCCTGAGAGCCACTGCTGTGGAAGGAAGTCAGGATGGAGGAGGACGTCCTTTCTCCTAGCCCCATCTCACTGCCCAGCTGGCACAAGGAGACAGGTTGGTAAGGAAAAATGGGGCCTGGATCTGCGCATGGCACCTCTCTGCGCTGCCACTATCCTCCCGAGGCCACCATGGTGGAGTCACTGGGGCCAAGCAGAGGCGCCCGGAACACAGAAGTGCGGATGATGTGGACAACCAAGGAGGGAACGGGAGAGAGAGGGATACAGGGAGCAGCTGCAGGCCCGGGAGAGCTGGGGGTGAGCTGGCTTAGCACATGCAGAGAGGCGGGGAACGGGAGCCTCGGAGGTGCCTCAGGAGGCACAGAGAGCCTGACCACTTCCTACCTGAATTCACGGGTCAGGCAGCCTCCAGCCTCGTCTGGAGGTGCCTTCCAGGGGAACCCCAAATGGGTCTGCTGGCTGTGTGTTTCTAGATATCAAGTATGTTTGACTCATTCTTACTTCTGGTTTTGCACTCCTCTGCCTAACCGTTTTTGCCTGACCTTGGGAAATCATGTCCTGCACAGGAAGTCTCTCTTGTTTTACCACTGCCGCAGGGCTCAGGCAGGACGCTGAACCCAGCCCTGTGACTGTTAGGGGAGGAAGGGAGCCCATTCCCAGCTGCTGGAATTGCTTAGCCATGTAAGGTTCCGGCCCTGAGTCAGGGGACAGCGCTGGGCCTGGCACTCTCAGGCTGTTCCTAACAAGGGTGGCTCCTCAGGGCCCACATGAGAATCATTAGGACTTATAAAATGCTGAGGGCTGAGAAAACTCCAGCCAGCCCAGGCTATAGCTAAGGTCCCAGGCTCTGGCTAGTATAAAGACCTGTTGTTACGAGTTGAACAGCATTGCCCCCAAATTCATATGTCAAAGTCCTAACTCCAGGACCTCAGAATGTGACCTCATTTGGAAATAGGGTCATGACAGATGAAATAGTTCAGATGAGGTTACATTAGAATAGGGAGGCCCTAGTCCGACGTGTCTGTTGTCTTCATCACAGGAAAGACGGACAGAGACAGAAACGCAAGGAGGGAAGACGATGTGAAAGACAGAGAGAGACACTGTGGAGATGAAGGCAGCGGCTGGGGTGATGCACCCACAGACCAAGGAACGCCAGAAGACAGGCCTGGAACAGAGCTGCCTTCAGCTGGAACCAACCCTGCCAATACCTTAGTTTTTTTTTTTGACTTGTGTCCTCCAGAACTGAGAGACAACATATATGCTATTTAAGCCACCCAGTTTGTGGTCCCTTGTTATGACTCTAGCAAATGAAAACACCAGCTAGAGTTGGGAAGAGGCAAACAAGAAAAATCCCTGCGGTAGGCTGGAGCCATCTGAGGATCACTCTGGCAGCAGAGCAGCCTCCATGTCAGAAACTCTCACAGCAAGATGGCTAACTGCTCGGGCTTGAGCCATAGTGACCACAAACCTGCAGAAAGAGGTCACAGTCCAGGCTGTCAGCTCTCCCTCTTGTTTTCGCTTAGCTTAGCAGCGTGTGGGAGGAGGCTTGGAAACCTGGGTGATGTTTTGGGGTGTGCAAAGGACAGACACAAGGAAACCTGGGTGAAGTTTTGGGGTGTGTAAAGGACAGACACAAGGAAACCTGGGTGAAGTTTTGGGGTGTGTAAAGGACAGACACAAGGAAACCTGGGTGAAGTTTTG